>OUQQ01000623.1:0-18288 GCA_900404475.1 Spongospora subterranea | reverse complement strand
AGACTTTATCTGTTGAACAAACTCAGATACAACCTGGGCAGCTCTGATCCCGTCGATCATTGGCTCGGGAACTGTGTTCCGAACTGCAAACAAGCGGATTGGTGCCTTGACTAGCCTTTTCGGACCGATAATGGACGTTTTCTGCTGCGTTCATGCGGTATCTGCGGTCGTGATTTCGAATTCTGGCCTTCTGAATAATGCGTCTGGTCTCCCCGAAAGGGATCCCGCTCAGTGGATAATGACATAATCGTATTCTGATAATACCATGGACCATCTGGCTTGCCTTCGATTTAGAATCTTGCTAGTAGAGAATAGTGTGAGGTTCTTGTGATTAATAAAAATCTGTATCTGGTGTGGACTATACTCCAAGAAGTGATGCCATTGTCTGAACGCCTCCACTATTGCTATTAGTTCCTTGTCGTGTGTGTTTCGTAGTTGATTTCCGACCCGGTAAACTTCCTGCAATAAAACGCCACTGGGTGCAGTTGATCATTTGGTCCCGGTTGCGATGTCACAGCTCCCATTGCGAAATCAGACGCGTCGGCTTCTAGGATACATGGTGCTGCCGGATTACTCCAACGGCATTCGAGGTGTAAAATCTTCAAATCAAGGCGAGAAAGAAGAGACTTGTGAGGCATGTATTCTGGCAAAGATGACTAGAGGACCATTTCTTGCACGAAATCCATCAGAACGGAGTAAAACGCCCCTGGCATTGGTTTTCTGTATTTCATCACATTTATTGACGATTTTACAAGATACTCGATGGTATATTTTATCAGATTTAAATCGGAGGCATCGAACAAGTTGATGGAATATGTAGCTGAGATGCAGCGAAGATTTGCTGTCAAATCAGGGTCACAGAAAATCAATTTGGTCAGTTTTCAGAGTGACGGCGGTGGAGAAAATTGTTCGGAAAGCATCCAGGATTATTTTGGTTCTTGTGGCATCAATCATCGGATTACAACCCCATCTTCTCCAGAATCAAATGGTGTTGCTGAAAGATTAAATCGAACCATAATGGAGACAGCTGAGGCGATGAGGACGAATGCAAAACTGCCTCAAATGTTCTGGGCCGATGCTGTTAACACGGCAGTTTATCTTTTGAATTGTCGATTTCACCGAACCATAGGGAAAACCCCATATGAAATGTGGTTTCAAAGGAAACCACAATTATTCCATCTTCGGGTATTTGGATTTGACTCGTGGAGGCGAATACCTGATCAAGAGAGGAAAGGGCTTGATGCAAGAGCTCAACGATGTGCGTTTCTTGGATATGCTGACCGTCAACTGGGCTATCGATTATGGGAGATCATCGAGCGAAGATTCGTGATCAGCAGAGATGTAATTTTTTCTGAAAATTCGTTTGATTTCAGCAAGAGTATTCCCAAATCTTTTGCGAATACAACGACATGCAACGACAACATTGATGGAGTTCCACCTCCTCAAGATCAGTTCCCAGAGGCAGATACTGATGCAGCCGCAGATTTGATTGTGACGATTACCTTCAGGCGAAACGGTTTTTGTCGAATGTCCGGTTTAACCAGTTGGCGATTCTACAATCGGCGGGAGACGAACAGCGAGCTCCTGTTGTTGGACATTAGTTTCGAATCTGATAGTACTCCAATCCAAGCACTCGCCGACCTGAGAGCCTCTGATTGTTTCATCCAGTCAAATCAGTTGAGCAGCGAGCAGAGGAAGAGCTTTCTTCGCAAGGATGGGCCACCGATCATGGTAAGGGGCTTCGATAACAAGGAAATTCCAGTGATGGTAAAAATCCGCAGGAAGTTCGAAATTAAAAGTCTGTGCTACACGAATTTCAGCGTACCTTCGTTGTGGTCGCCGAGATTGTTTCGATATTATTCTGTCTTAATCTGTGATAAGGACTTGTAAATCGGGTGTCGAATTTCCTCTTGTTAGAATCCAATCCGCTGGGCAGGAAGTTAACGAACTGGCACGTTCCGCCACATCAAGGCCAAGTGATGAAGCGACCATTGGTGGAAGTGCTGAGGAGGTTTCTATTGTTCGACGGTTAATTGATGAGGAGTTTTCTGATATGTTTAGTAATGAAGCATCTGGCGCATTAAAGGGAGTCTGTTTTGTTATTGATACTGAAGGTGCTGTACCTGTCCGATCACCACCTTATCGAACTTCTCCAGTAGACCGGCGGATAATCGATGATTATCTTGACGAACAATTAGCGACTGTCGACCGGGAACCTGGTGCCATCGAATTCGCCATGGGCTTCCCCAGTGACCTTGGTTGATAAGCCTG
This sequence comes from Spongospora subterranea, assembly GCA_900404475.1. Taxonomy (NCBI): domain Eukaryota; phylum Endomyxa; class Phytomyxea; order Plasmodiophorida; family Plasmodiophoridae; genus Spongospora; species Spongospora subterranea. Next base: position 16,017 of record OUQQ01000623.1, on the reverse strand, counting down.
ATGGGACTAAACGAGTTTGTGGTGATTCGCAGGTTGAATAAGGTGACGGTGCGGGACAGTGGTCCATTACCGATCATTCAAGACTTGCCAGATGAACTGCAGGGAAAGTCCCACTTTTCAAAGGTCGATTTTAGGTCGGGACTCAATCAGATTCACATGGATCCGGCTAACCAGTCCAAGACCGCTATCATTACTCACCGAGGATTGTTTGATTATACGACGATGCCATTTGGACCGCGAAATGGACCTGCCACGGTTCAGCGTGTTTGGCAACGATATTTTATCTCCTGGTCTATGGACCACGTGCAGCCCCACTGAGTTCGTTTTTTCGATCATATTTTATTTGAACGGATGCGTCCCAAGCAGCGTTTGATGACTTGAAAGGAAGCATTGGTTTCTGCCCCCAGTCCTGAGACATCCGGATGAATCCCTACCTTACATTGTTGGAACTGATGCCTCTTTACTTGGACTTGGCGCCGTTCTACAACAGCGTGATGAGCAAGGAAATCTATGCCAGGTCACGTACCGCTCTCGCTCATTGAATCCTGCCGAGAAGAACTACAGTGTGCCGGAGCTGGAGGCTCTGGCGATTGTTTTCGCCCTCACAAGTTTCGACCCTATGTTCATGACGCTCCTTTCACCGTCGAAACCGATCAACGATCTCTGCTGTGGCTTCAGACAGCGACTCATCCGTCACGCCATGTCCGATGGGCTCTACTTCTGTCCGATTACTATTTTGAGATCGCATATCGAAAGGGTTCCACGAATGCCGCTGCAGATGCATTGTCGCGACAACCATTGGCGGTTGATTTGACGAATTTTGTTACCTGTCTCAAAGCTAATGCTCTCATGAATGATCCCGGGGAGGAGATGCATAGCAAGCATGTAAAGCGCTGCTTAACCTCACTCGTTACTCCTTTATCTAAGCAAATTGCAGTTCTCTCCCATCACTGCAATTGCCTTTATGCCCTCTTGACTGGTCGGGTTATCCTAGCCTACGTCCCGCCCTATTTGAAGCCCCAACATTTATCAATAAACGTCATTCTACGTCTCTATCCTTTTGTTTGCCATAACAACCCCTCCACTTACAAAGCAGGTCGATCATTCCGATGAGCAGGGTGATCCCACTGTTGATGAATTAGAGCTGACCAACGTTATTCAGTGTCAAATCGAGGACGAGTTGATTAATCAAGTGCGAGGTCTATTGTTGAATAAGCCGGGAAGCACAGTGTCGATGTCAAAGGAGTACACCGGTCACTTTTGACTCATCTTCTCGAAGTTCAATTTCGGAGTCCCGAGTCGTTATGATTGATAACAAGGTGTTCGTACCGTTAAAGCTCCGACCAAAGGTTTTGAGCCGATTTCATTCTTCACACTCAATCCTGGTCATCATGGACGAGATCGTATGGTGCCATTCATCTCCAAGCGCTACTTCTGGATTTGGATAACAAACGATGTTATCGGGTGGATTCGAGCCTGTAAAAAGTGCAGCCTGGCGAAACCTCATGTGCAGAACCCTTCTGGGTTACGAGTTTCCATGGTCACGAGTCACCTTTTTGATGTGATGGCGCTCGATTTTGTCGGACCGCTACCTATGACAGCAGCAGGGAACAAGTACTTGTTAACGATGATGGATGTTCACACCAATAAAGCGGAAGCGATTGCTGTTCCCGACCAGTCGGCTATAACGTTAGCGAGAACGGTTTTTGAACGGTTCATCTGCGTTTATGGATGGCCAAGACGGATTCTTACCGACCAGGGGAAGAATTTCATGTCGGCTGCGTTTGCCAAATTGACCAAATTGTTTGGGATACATCAGATGAGGACAACGGCGTACAGCCCAAATTCGAATGGTTCGTTGGAAAGAATGCACGGATCTCTAGGGCAATAACGTGCTCTGCTATCAAGGTCGACCCATCAAAACTGGGATCAACATGTGCCCGCAATCATGTTCGCATATCGTACAGGTGTCTCAAGAAGCTTAGGAGATACTCCTTTCCATTTAACATTTGGACGAGATCCTATCTTACCTTCGGATCTGATGATAACTAGCAATATGGATGCTATCTCGCCTGAAGGGACTCATGTTGTTCGTCTTCAACAAGCTCTTCAAAAGGCTGAATATAAACGTGATATGGTGGTCAGAAGGCGTAATGGGCGATTCAATTGCGGGAGGAAGCCGATTGAGTACAAAATTGGGACTTAATCAACCGTCATTCTCCAGGTGTTCCACAAGGAGTCAACAAGAAGCTTCATCGTCATTGGAGTGGACCGTGGCGTGTTATTGAAGTTTAACTGATATTCTGTATCGAGTTCAAGACACCATGAATGGCAAGGAGGTTGTATTACATGTTCGACTGATGCGGCATGTTGGGCAATTTCAACAAAGTTCTTCCGAAACTACTACAGTGGCACACGATGCTGGAAAACTAGTTGACGCGGGTACCGATTCCGGAATGAAGTCGAGGAGATCTTGAAACAGAGGATACGGCGTGGAGAACGAGAAGTCTTCATCAAATGGAAAGGATTTGACGATTCCTATAACACATGGGAACCAACCTCGATGCTCAATGAGGCTGCGTTGGCGGCAATTCCGGACGTGCCGATTCGGAAGAAGACGAAGGCGATTTCGACTAATAATATCTCCTCGTCTTGGGGTATGTTGGCGGAACGTCAGTGACGCTATAGGATGGCTCAACGGGGTGATTGACGAAAGTGAGAATTTTTCCAGAATTCCCATTGAGTTAATTAGGATCTTATAAAGTTCTCTTTCCTTTAATTTTATCGAGAATACTCGCTAGTCGTATTGATAAGTACGACGAACGGCTACAATACGACACGCAAACTGAATGGTGACGAGGAATATTGAGACAGGGTAATGTCGACATTGAATTTATAACAGATTTGCTCAAAACGCGCTCATAAACGAAGTTACAATCATCGTCGCCAAAGCAAAGCCTACTGCTTTTTTAGAGGTGGGCCCCATAATCATCGAAATAATCAAAAAGATTGCCACTATCGATATGACTGGAGCCAATGAGGGAGCGCCGGAGAAATCAACACCATTAGGTGACAATGCGAGTCCGCCATCATCAAAATCTTTAGCTTTGTTTGATTTGCCTCTAGAACTTCCTTTGCTTTTAGAACCTTTTTTGGCTGTGATGGGTTGCCTGGGTGCGTTCTTGAAGTTATATTGCTGTTCCGGTGCCAGTACAGGCGGAACAGCGTGTTGAGTGCTTATGCGGGCTGTGGTTTGCGGAACTAGGTCTTCGGAGGGTTTCGTCTTGGTCTGCTGTTTATCCATGGTTCCGTAAGCAAGATGCTGTTCTGCAAGATGCTGTACTGTTCTTGAGTTGACGGGAAATCAAATATGAGATATTCATATTGAGGTATCTGCGACTGCGGTTTCAAGTTGCGGATGACTGATAGGGGTCACCTGTTACCAGTGGTTCACGGACAATCAATTGCCGCAGTCAGGGTTCAGGTCAATGGGCGGATTCAATTTGGATCCAAATTGGCCCAATGATCCAAAATTGATCCAACGCTGTGCGCAGTCACTCACAGATACATTTAAGTGTTCCTACAGTGTACACTTGCTCAAATACAGTTGCGGAGAATTGATCAATATCCCGGATCGGTATTTATATCCTTCACGGCTCACGCGTTCAATTGCACAATGGCTCCGCTCCCTTTTCATATCAATGGCAGGAAAATGGTGTATCGCAGCAAATATTTGAATCGTCGTATTATCGATGCAGTCGGTGGCGGTCATCATCGCGGCAGGTGCCATGCCCTGGGACTGCTGAGCTCCTGGCATCTGGAGCGATACGAGAATTGACCCCTCATTCCTGCAATCCTCACAATGTTCCAGTTCATGGTCAACGAGTCGATGCCACTCAGGAGGTCTCAACATTCGTCCCGCCAAAATTTCATATTTCGTTTACCTATCCAGTAGATGCGCTCGCTGATCGATGCCATCGCTATTCGGGATGGTGCACAACCTGCACCCATGGTTTGGGAAGAAGCATCACGCGTCATCACGCGACGATATCTGGACGTACCGATTACGTGCATGACCCGAAGCGCATGTCTTAACAGGGTTCACTATATACGGACGGGAGGGTCCTCGTCTGACCAGTTTCGAACGATTGAGACCCCAGAGATGGCTTTAACGTCAGATCGGATGAATTTCTTTTTGGGCTACATACCCCAATTTTCGAAAGAACGGTCAAACACAATATTGGGTTGTGGGGACACCCGGCCCTTTTTAACATGCTCAAACGCTCTCATATCGATCTCTTTATCGACGCTACGTTTCGGCTGGTCCCTAAACCTTTCAAACAGCTTCTCACAAGTTTTGTTCCCAGTACAAATTAGGATGACACCGATTGAAACCTTCGATCTTCAGTCAGGTACAACTGGAGGAAGAACGATTGCCCACAAGTACATCCTGCAAATGCAGCGGGAAATTACTGAAATCACGAGATTGCATCAAGGATACGAAGATTGCTTTCAATAATTTTGAATACAAATTTACATGATTGTTTTGAAATCTGCAGAAAATATTGTACACACGACGATACTATTGGATAAAAGGGGTGATTCTGGCTCTCGATTTCAGCAATATTCCGCTGAATTGTCAGGCTGTACTCGTCAACAATCGTTCTTCCTTTAAATTGTACCTGAACTGATGATCCTTAGGTATCGTCGAAACCTTTTCTGGGCAAACAACTTGTACCTGGGAAATTCCTGGTCAAACGGGGACTCTGAATCTATCTCAAAGCACTACTCAGGTCAATCACAGGGCTGCTCCAGTTGTCTGTAGTATCACGATACACACCACCGATCAGGAAGTCCGGAAAATCTGTTTATTTTAATCAACAACGTAATTCGTCAATTACCCAAAATATGCAGCCAACGCTAGCGAACAGGCGCATGCCGTTTTCTTCCGAACTCAAACTGTAGATATTTATCAACAATGACGGTTGGGTCCAGTCGCCGTTAACGTTAAGACAGTCGGGCAGATACCCGCTCTTCTATCTTCCTTTGGATGTCAATACATTATTGCAGATGTCAATAAATTAAGAGTCCCGACTCTCTACCGATTCGCAGACATGGCAGAAGCACAGGAGACGGAGCCATCCCTGACAGATTCAGAACTAGATGCTGCGATTACTCTCTTAAAGCGTCAAGCCAAGCTGTGGAAGCTGGCACAGCTAAAATCAAACGAAGCACAATCACCGAGAAGAGTATCGAGGGTGACCTTGAAAAGAGCATTGGGAATTACGATCGAATACACACACCAGTGTCCAACGGCAGGACACCAATTTCCCTTTCTGGCTGAAGAACGCAGCCATTTACCTACATGTTAAGGGGCTCGGCGAGATCGTTGAGATCAATAACACCTAATTCACCCTCACAACAGTACCAACCGGAGTCTTCGCCAAATCTGACTTACGAGCACTAACTTTGATTCGACTAAATCTAATTACTACCTTTGACGTTGCAAGACTGACTAAAATTCAGTCTGCCACACAGCAGCTCAACCCTGGCGATGTATCTACTCAAATTACCATCGGTCAAGCCGTTCCCTCATCACCCAAGCTGTCCACTCCCTAATCTCAACAAGGCAAGGCGACGACGAGCCAAGCCGGGAGTATGCATCCAAACTGTCCAGCGCAGCATTGAGGGTCCGAGCCGTCGTTCCAGAGAAGATGATCAAATTCTCGGAAGAATTCGAGGCGACGGGCATGCTGCTGGGAGTGAATAAGCGGTTCAAGACCGTCACGAGCAGTATCAATGCACAAGAAGCGGAAACGCCCCTAAATGTTAAGAATACTCCCATATATTTCTAACATTTGCTTTCGCTGCAGTTTCCTGGTCATTCTTGTCAACTCTTTGCTTCGCCTGTATCAATACACACCTGATATATCAGCTGATCTTGTTCGTCCCTAAACAATGAACCTGGACCAACAATAGTTTATGGTGACCATCAAGGGTGTCTTTCTATATCGCTCAACCTGCGGACGGATTCCAGGACAAAGCACATTGACTTGAAATACCACTACAAACGGCAACAAGTTGTGAATGAAATCATCAATTTGAGATACTGCCCCACAAAGGAGATGGTGGCTGGTTCTTTGACTTCGGCCAATTTGAAACCCGCAAGTTTATATGATGTCGAAATTCGATGGGTATCACCGATAAACTTTTGAGGGGAACTGTATCAACAATGACGGTTGGGTCCAGTCGCAGATACCCGCTCTTCTATTTTCCTTTAAATGTCAATACATTATTGCAGATGTCAATACAAACTACCAGTGCTCTTCTCCCTCAGGACCATATTCGTCCTTTCTCAGAATCTGAAGCAGTTCTAGGTTGAAAAAGGTTATTTGATTTGGAAACGATGCATAATAAAGACTGTGCAGTTTGGGGAGTTTTGGAAGGGCTTCCCTGGACTTCCAAATTTCTGCAAATCCCAACCACAAACATGGATTTCCCACGATTTTTGACGTACTGTGGTTATCAATTTATCATATCGAATTCGTCAGATTTCCTCTTTTTCAGAACCAGATCCATCATGCGTTATTTTGTCTCAGAAAATCCTCACAACGTCATCAGAATAGAATCAAAAACGAGATTGGTATGTAAACCTGTTTTAACCAACGGTCTTTGAGACCAAAGCGAATTGCAGATCGAATTATTCGCAGGTTGAACACTTGGTGGCGACGGTTTGCAAATTGTTGAAGGAAATTGAATCTTCCCTACACCTGTTGAACATGTCCCATTCCCGGACGTTCAATCATCGGCAATTCCAACCGGATGACAATGAAATACTGACAAAAAGCGGCCCGTCTCTTCAAGGAACTTGTACTCACGATGCATCATTCTCATTATCACACAACAAAACGACATCCTTACCGAGAATTGTAAACCTCAGTTGACACATCGTGAATACAAGTTCTTCAAAGAGCCTGGGCCGGAGGGCGCTTACATGTTGTGAAGGTCAGCAGATGGAGGTTTGCGCTTGGGGAAATTGCCAGAATTATCAAAATTAGCGCTTTTCAGGAGACCGTCAAGTAAACACAATAGCCTTCCACGAGTGTTTTGAGGGCCTGGCCCCTATATAGAAGCAGGATTACTGTTCGGTTGGGCTTCTATGCCTCTTAAGAGGATAAACAATATATCGCTTGTAGTAGAGGACCTGAGCAAATATATGGACGTTGCAGTCTACGCTTCGTTTTCCCGACGCCAATTGTTTGATCGGGCAACGAGATCTGCCACTCTTACCCTCCCAGGCCTCCCTTCACGATGTCATAACGACAAGGACCTGGAAGATCGCGGACGAGAGGAATCATTGGAGATTTGGAGGGCTGGTTTCGTTCCAATCAATAATTGTTGTCTGTAATGAAACAATACAGCGAATGCCAAAAGTATTGGCTAGCACAATAGATGATGGAATTGCTATGGGTACCAATCACCTGTTTCAATGTGCTAATCTGTCCTTATTTACAAAATCTTTTCTCTGATTCAGCAATTTATTGCTAAGTCATGTCAGACTTCTGTTGCCAAACATTGTACCATAGATAGCATCTCTCGATCCATTGGCAATCTCGATGTACTATTTTCCACTCTGAAACGCAGTCAGCTGAAGACCCATAAAGCTGTGGTAGAAACAACTTGAACAGCTACTTTTCAGTCTACGCTTCGTTTTCAGACAGCAGCGTTTGATCTACAGCCAGCCAAACCGAACAGCGTTCCTTAATCAATCGGGTCAAAACAAAAAAGTCCCGCTCTCAAAGAACAGCAAAAGCAAGCAATTTAAAAAACAATCACAACGAAAACAGAAATACGCGACCTCGCTGAAAGGTCGCATCAGTGCTCCGCTCAACACTTGTGGGGAGTTATCGCGCGAATAGAGTGATCAAATGGTCGAAGAATCTTAGAGTCCAAGACAGATAACACATTTGTCGATAAACCTGTTAATGTCCTGGGTTCCGGTTCGGCCATAAAGGAAATGGGAACAATATCCGATTAAGCGGTGTCAGCAACGACATGAAGTGATAGTCCAATATAGACGATGATCGTATTTTGGTAGGAATTTTAATGGATGGGACCCAAAATTGGTTTCCCGATTACATTCAGGAAATATGTTCCCCATCACGTGGAGAGATATTGTGCTCTTCGAGAAACGATAATTGTAAATTTGTGATTGGTGGTCAATGAATGAATATGATCAGCAATCTTATAATATTCGAGCATAACGTCTGTTTTTCAAGTTTGACATGTGGAAGCGAATCTCAGTTCAATCGATGCTATGCGATATATTGTGGCCCACCGACACGCCCTAGCTGGTGCCTAAATCCCCCCAAACCAGTGGGATAAATCAACGTCATGAGGTAGTTGCTCGAGTCGTTTCGTATAGAATGACAATGTATGAAAATGATTGGAGTGTGGGCACGTTGAAAAGAAGATAACAGCCCATGGCCAACAGGAATTGTGATCTGGCATTGTATTAGGTTTCATCAAAAGTTTGACGAGATACAAATTCAGTTCCGTTGTCCATCACTTTCCATCATATAATTGATACAGGGCGTAACTTGAATGTATCAGGATGTCAGGAGAAATGAACCTGATCCTAAAACAAGACACATCATGTTCTATCGTCGATGGTTGAGAATGCTGTCCTGGTGGTGGCAAAATAATGAGGCAACATCACCAAGCGTGGCTGTGTTGGCAAAGAGCCTCATGGTTTGTTGTGCAGTGCTGTCTTGCAACGAGATTGGCATCGATAGTATTGAACAAGCAAACACTGCCGCGATGAAACCACAAGCTTTAGAGAACGCCTTGTGATAGAATCAAAGCGTGGGATTCGGTCAGCGAAATCTCATACGTTGAAGCTGCAGTGAAGAGTTAAATACGTCAAACTTGAAGAGAGCCGTCGCGTTATGCACGAATCTGTCCAGATTGCCGATCATTTTCATTATCCAACTGATCCGCAATTCACCTCAGTCGTTTATTGGGGAGCACAACATCTCTCCACGTGATGGTATATCAGTTCCTGAAAGCAATAGGAATATCAGATCATGTCATTGGCTGATTTGAACCTTTCTCACACCTTCTGGTGGTCGATTATGAACCAGGTTCTGCATGAGGACTTCCTGCCGTTTGCTAGTGGTTCATCGACAAGTGTCTGCAACGTCTTTTGGTTCAGGGACTTCATGATCCCGCGACCATTTGATTACGATATACAATGCAATCAACCCCACAAGGTCATCATTATCACTGTTTGTTGCTCGCCAAAACACGTCGTCGATACATATATGCTATGTGAATGCGCGTTCGTCGTTAAGAAGCGACCTGAGCACCGCTGTTTAATAGAGCGCTGCGAGGTCGCCGATTGATGTACAATTGTCAAAGCGTTGATCGACTGCTTCAAACGATATCTCGTCTTTCAGCACGTTGCCAATCAAGGTTCACATATCAATAACGAAGTTATCCAATTGTGTGCTCCTCTGCGTATTCAACAGCATTTCGTCACCGGCAACAGTTAATGCAGTCAACCACCACATCTTGTTTGTTGAAATTCACAGCACCCCTATTCGGTATGCTTTTCAAGAATGACCAAGTCTGGTTCATTTGGTAAATATGGTGATCAACCAAAAGGGTCGTGATAATATTGGATTCGCACTAGTTGCCATGATCACAGGGTTCTTAAAACCTATCGCTCTCATGATAAGGTATTGTCGTCGTCTGCCTCGAGAAGGTCTTCAACATTTCAATCATGGAGCAGAGTTTCGCAAGGCTCTCGACTCTCTTGAACGATGCTAGCTATCAAATCCACAAGGAAGCCGCCGATTGAAGCGACATCAGCAGAGCAAGTCGCGTTTGAAACATTCTCTCACAAGTGCTATTACACTAGTCGGAGACATTACTTTCGTACGAATCCGGATTCAGGTCAGCCGGAACTCATTGTTATCTCGTGACAGTTCAAACCCTTTTATCCAATATGGACACCATTCACTTCACCACAACACTGCAAATTCCCCGACTGAGGTGACCAAGAACCTGACAAGAGTTGAAACCTCACTGCAGATTGAAAAGAGGGTTCTCCACAATCTAAACTGCACCGCTTTATTCTATGGCACCATAAACTGTGCTGAATACCACACAATATGTTGTTCTCACATCACAAGGTCGTCTTGTTTATTGCTCGTAGTTTCAGAAGGTGCATCTGTAGAATCGTTTAGCGCAAATCAGTCGAGATCGTTGATCACGACCAGAACTGCCTAACCGGGAAGGAAATGCTGATTGGCGTACCATGACTTGAATGATATTGCCATTGGCCGACAAGATCTCCAAACGGCTTGTTCATGAACCCGGACATAATCGAGGACCCTAACTTTATTCTCGCGAACAAAATGGAGAAAATCCTTTCAACGCGATTTCCATTTTACGCGATTCCCATTTTTATGGATTAGATTCGAGAGAATTGGCCTCGTCGGAATGGGTGATCTCATCAACTGCCGAATCTTCAGATTGTGATAACAGTCAGGGATATTCTTTTTACCGAATCTCCTTCGTATTACAACATAGTTTCTGAACAGCTGACTTCCCGACATGAATATAAATGCGATTTGTAGTAGAACTGAGTAGTTCAGATTTGAAACCCGTACCGAATATCAAACTGATGTGTTTGATTGCAATCCTGGACTGTCAATGAGATTACCAACACCGCTTCTGGGATCTGGAATGCAGTGAAAGAATGATCGGAACGGGCAATCAAACATTGAGACAGATATTGAAGCAGGTGCACTCCAGAACCAGCAGACATTGCTATATAGTAAAAGATCAGCAACGGTTGAGTGTGATTTCGAGATAGTGGTCGACATCGTAAAGCATTGTGAACAAAACAAGAGATTGCCTATCGACTGACGAAGGCAGGAAATTGGCGCCAGGATGCAATCACGATAGGATCAACTGATATTCAATGAACACTCACATCACAAGCTGAATGTTAACCGTCTTCCCAACCCACGTTAGAGATATTGAAGCGTCTTGGGATTTGAGGAAAATATGCGTTGGTTGCTCGGTAGACGAAATGTACTAGACCCAGCAAGGATCCTTTTGAGTTAAAATGGTGCCGATGTAAGCCTTATTGCAAAAATCATTCGAATCAAAAGCGAGAGTGATTGGTGAATTTGAACAATGCAATTCTTGAGAGTCCATAATCATTGATGTTTTCAACAAAAAAAGTTGACTTCCATTTCGATGATGACCGGGACCTGATAGACTATATATGTCAGAACTGAGAGCTGAACTGAACTGTTAAACTCATTCTCTGATTTACTCAGACGATGTTTAGGATCAACGAAACGAAACTAATCGAAACTTACCGTTGATCTGACAGCGCTCGTTCGATCATGCAGTTTAGCTGTCCAACAACTCGAATATTGGATATGCTCGTTTTACAGTTTTAGAGTTGATCGCAGATTGCCCCTTTTGGTGGCAATGACGAATCCGCTTCCCCCAATAACGGGCCTACAATGATAATAACCTAACGGTACCGTTGTTAACAAAAATATTTATAATAAATCCTGGTTTTATTCGGTTTTATTGTGTTTTGTTTGAAAACATCGGAGGTCTTCGCAACTTTTTCAACATTGCGAAAACTTCTGAAATCTTTGATCAAAACAAGCTGCGTATTGGAGGTTCATGTTGTAATGTGCAATTGATCCATTGAAGACCGTCTTTGGCAACAACATTCAGGTATCAGTCAAGGACTGTAGCGATATTGGTCATATTCGGAAAACAAATGGCGAAAGCACCACCCATTGCCGATTGTCGAACCGAAATTGAATGAACTCGGAGGTCTTTTATCGGCATCTCGGAACCAATAGATTTGACCAACCTGTATTTACCATAGTCTTTCATATACACTCCTTTAGCGCTCTTCTCGCTGATTCCAACGGCTTTGCAAAAAAACGATGTTGCTGAAGGTTGCGAGAAAGAGAAATCGAACAATCTGGGAGACAAGTAATTGCACGACGAGCAATTTCGATAGTAGCATTTGGCCCAGATAAAATCGAATCAAGTAATTTAAACAGGGTCGAAATCATTGTGTGGGCATTAAAACCAGCTTGGAAAGGGTCTAGGGCAGATTTGGTCTGAGCATGTTTCCAAACAAGTCTCTGGAAAATCAAAGTTGGAATAATCATCAGGCTGGGCAAGCGACCAAGCTAAATGTGAGAATAAAGATAAAATAGCAATGACGGCAGCATTCGAATCAGCAATGTCCAGTTTAGCTGGATCTAAACAAGCGGAGGGCGTGATCGTTGGCGTTTCGTTTTTCACAATACAACGAGGTACAGTCCGAAAGAGAATCGGTGGGCTCGTAAAATATCGACCATTGGAAACCCACGACGCCACAGGCTCGAGAGTAAAGTTTTCATGCCAGATGAAGCCTCCTGTAACACAGGACGAATAAACTGAAACAATTGCTCGTTTGATGTTTTTTCGGATTTCTTGTCATCGTCTATGCGCAACTGACCTGCGGCCGGAGACTTCAGACCCATTCAGCGCCAACGTTCTGGTTCGGCACTTGAAACTCTCTAGAGTACAGTGATGAGTCTTGCTCTCATTTGAACGAGGGGAATATAGTTCCCCCAGCGTTATTCGGCCAAAGTACTCTATCGGCAGGGACGCCTCAGTATTGGAGTAGCCATGTGAAAGTAAAAAGATGGGAAAAAAAGGATTGTCCGAGCTAACGCTGTGGAGGTAGAAAAAGCATCGTTGTGGAGGTAGAAAGAGCATCGTGACGCGTTCAGCTTGAGATCAAACTCATGGCATTGAACAAAAACTGCTTTGAAAATGTAAAGCAATGATTCTGGTTTTGGAGAATGTGCCAAAATATCGTCAATCCATATCAAAAGTTGGTTCATCGATAAAACACCTCGAAATATCTGATCCATACCACGTTAGAATGCGAAGACCGAGGTGGTGTTGCCCTGTGCTAAACGACATGTGGTGACAATCCCGAATGGTGTCATCATGGATTGAGATTCTATAACACCATTCCCGTGTTTTGCGTTTCTAAATCTGGGACCAATCCAAGTGTTCGGTCAGTCGTTGATCTGCGAGTACCTAAGTCATTTCTCAAACGTTTGGTTTTATTTGAGTATGACTGGTACTTTATCTACCTCTCGCGTTCATGCCGTTTTTGACGCTTTCAAAGGTTTCTGGCAGTTTCCCATTGCTGGTGCTATAGAATCTCAATCCATGATTACAGCGTTCGGAACTGTCACCACATGTCGTTTACCACAAGGCACCACAAAATCGGTTTTCGCATTCCAACGTGGTATGGATCAGATATTTCGAGGTGTTTTATCGATGAACCAACTTTTGATATGGATTGACGATCTTTTGGCACATTCTCCAACACCAGAATCATTGTGGTCTTAAGCTGAACGCTTCATTTGAAGCCAAATATTGTGGAAACAATCTATTCAGAACACTGTTGCCGTCATGATCCTTCGAGGATATCTGCATTCACCAACATTCCAGTTCCAAGAACCGCTGCTGATTTAATGCAATATGTATGTGCATCTACGTGGCTAAGTTCACATATTCCTAAATTCAAACCGCTTATCCAGCCCCTCCGATAATTACACGAAAATATTCTGGCTGAAACAAAGAAACGCAGCAAGTTCGCTGCAGTAGGATTCTGATATCTTTTCTTGCATGGGATTCAATCCATGAAGACTCCTTTAGAGCCACTATCAACGATCTCATTCTACAACTTTATCACATGCACGAGAAGATTCAATTCGATGTGTTTATACTGACGCTTGTGCAAAGACATATTCTATAATAATAACGCAAGTTCACCACAGCGAACTTCGCAAATCATTATCCGAGCAAAGTCATGGACCTTCGGCTTCTTTCAGTTCTTCGTTCAAAGGTCCCGTATTGGGATGGGCGATTACATTCCAGGCAAATCAATGTTTGTGCTGAAATGCTTTCGCGTTGGGCTTAACTCATTCTAAGGCAACCCGTCTCCATTGTGTTAACAAACTTGAATTCCACATGATGTCATAATTCCTTTAGACCAAGAGGATTTATATGGTCAACTCAGGAGGATATTAAGGCGGAGCAACGGAGCGAAATTGGTGCTGACCAAGCGTCCAGAAATTCTCAAGGTTTGTTTCGTCATAAACAATTTAAGTTATTGAATACCTGATTCCTCGTCTACCTTAAAACTTCGTTTGTTGATAATTGCCGCTACTGTGTATGTAGTGTTTTTTGGCCAAAGTACTCTATCGGCAGGCCCCAAAATTTGGGGTCGATTTCGGAGTTTTTTTGGGGACTGCGGTGGGGATAAAGTTTGTCCCCAAAGACTTCAAAAAAGTGCGTGGGGACAAATTTAGGGACGCGGTGGAGATGCTCTGACACCCCTGTTTAGCGGGACGCACTGGAGTAGCCAGGTGCAATTTAGAAATATAGGAAAAACAGGACTGAATTATTTGATAAAATGAGAGAAAAAACTCAGGGATCTTGCGATTCGCAACGGTAGTCCGAGATAACGCTGCGGGACTACATTCCCCAACGTTCAAAATGAGAACAAGATGGCGCTGGATGGGCATTGAAGATATGGGTGTAACGACTGAGAAGCATTCCGACAGACCGTCGGCCAAGCAACTGTTTCGGTTCAATTCAGAGAGTGTAATCAAAGCCGGGACAGTTATTGTGGCGTCGAATGATAAAGATACCGAAGATGTCGTTTCCGACCGTAATCCCTCCACGTAATGGATAATACGTCTGTAAATATTGCCGGACCTCTGTGTTGAGGACACAGAAGTCTATGACATTACAAATCAAAACCGGAACGCGTTCATGACGTTGGACAAAACCATTGACTAACAGCAGCAGCCGAAATCCGTTGTATATGACGCCAAGATGGTCCTGCCATAAGATGCAAGCATCAGATAAAAGTCCACCAACAATGATTCAAGTGGGGCGTTCATCTGGCCATTCGACCGAGAAACCATAGATCGGAGCATGCACAGCAGCAACGATTCACGAATCTCAGTGTTCGTCGCATATAGGTGAGCGAACTTATCCATGATTTCATTTACACCGATAACCTCCTGTCCTTCTCCCAAACTCATATTTGCAGAACCCAAACGATCTTTGAATCCCTCAACGGAACTGACATAAGAAAGCCATTGTTTAGCGTGCAGCATCAGATGCTTTCGGGCGGGAGTTGCTGTGTCTCTTGGACGAATGCAAGAAATTCTTTACAGCTGTAATTTCAATGACACATATTTTCTGCCGGTCAGCACAAGTTTGGCCATTTGTTCAAATCGGTTCCGACTCACACCCGACCCGAATGCCTCCTATGGCTGCACTTATCGCAATACGGGATCCTTCAGAATTTTACCATCGCAGCTCAAAACATGCATGACGCCAGCAAAGGAGCGAAAACCCCATTCAGACTGAATACAACCGTACTTTCGTGTAAACGGACAAGACGCTAAACGAGACTGCATTCCGTCCAGGCAAGTGCGATTTTCTTTCACAGCAGAGGGATTGCCTGACACCACAACCTCATCTGCCTCTAGAACAACGTCGCTACTCCTCGCTGCTGTAAAATACGAGGTAATCAGTCTTGAAGATCGACTGCCTTCAACAGAACGCATGTGGGTCGCAGTTCTAACAAAACATTTCGCTTAGATTGGTTAAATATCCACCGATTGAGAAGTCCAACAGCAAACGGATGCCTGCATACAATCCGTGTATTATCGAATTTGCACACGATCCAGTGGCCATCCGGATCAAGTGCGACATTTTTTTGGCCATTCCTGGCCATTCCAGTTTTCACCCCCTCCGCCATATTATACGGGCCTACAGAAAACACTGGCCACACTAGCCAAGAAACTGCGGCCAGTTAGTGCGGCCAGTGTTTTCTGTAGGCCGCTGGTAGTGTGTGAATTAACCGGCCCATTCACTGGCCTGATT
>OUQQ01000457.1:0-17116 GCA_900404475.1 Spongospora subterranea | reverse complement strand
TCGTTGCTTTATTTTCAATAGGAGTGATCCTTACTGCCAGAATAATATATTGCATCTACTACGATCCTGTCAGGTGCCGATCTTCTCCGTCAACGGCGGTATGCACAATGGCTGTATTAGGATCTGGGGGACACACTTCCGAGCTTATTTCTGTTCTTCGGGTTCTTCGGCAGGAGAGATATTCTCCTTTACATTTTGCAATTGCAGAGTCTGATCACATCAGTCGCAGTCGTGTTAATTTGAAAGATTTTCCTACGTGCAACTTCCATATTATTCCCCGTTCGCGATCAGTTGGACAGTCCTTTCCAAGTTCTCTTCTCTCTGCACTTAAATCAACAATTTCGTCAATTAAGCTGGTGTACCTGCTAAATCCTGAATTGATAATATGTAATGGTCCTGGTACGTGTGTTCCTGTCTGCCTATCCGCTTTCATCCTTCGAGTCTGTCTTGCACGAAAAAACAAAATTATATTTATTGAAAGCTTTTGCCGCGTCAATACCCTATCTTTAAGTGGCAGAATAATTTATCCAATTGCTTCTTCATTTTACGTTCAATGGCCTGAATTACATCTCCAATATCCTTCTGCCAAGTACATTGGCACTCTCTGTTGAATGGCAGTGCATCTGAGTTTCGGTCTTTCAGTTAGTCTATGTGTACCCCAATGATCTCTGCGACCATATTAAAGATTTGGGGCTGGATATGCAATGGATGAAACTAAAGACGATCAAGACGAAGTGATCGCCAATGAAAATTATGAGTCGACCACACTTTCGAGACTCGGGTCCGAACCTCAAAAGTCTTTCGGCTCCAAAATCTCTATCGACGCTCTTTGCTCATACGTCCCGGCGTCAATCATTCGATTTTTATCTGAAAATGCCAGCAGCGACAAAAGCCGAACAGTCACCGCCCCATGGCGACACAGCTATGAAACTGTCGCTCTATTCGCTGATGTATCCGGGTTTACTGATCTAAGTGAACGCTTAGCAATGAAAGGGCGTGAAGGGTCTGAACAACTTGCCAAGCATCTAAATTCTTATTTTGAACAACTCGTTCGAGTAATTGCGAGCCAAGGTGGTGATGTATTCAAATTTGCTGGTGATGCGCTGCTGGTTTTGTGGCCTCCCAGCGAAGATGATCTATGCACTGTGACCAGGAGAGCAGTTCAAAGTGCGTTAGAAATCCAGAGGAAAATGCATAATGCTAAGCTTCAGGAGGACGTGGTTCTTAGTGTCAAGCTTGGTATAGGAGTTGGAACATGCTCTATTGTCCATGTTGGAGGAGTTCTGTCCAGGATGGAATATCTGGCTACCGGTTCTCCGTTGATGCAGGCGTTTGCCTCTGAGCACAAAGCAGTAGCTGGCCAGGTCGTTTGCTCTCCTGAAGCGTGGCATATCATTAAAGACCATTTTGTCGCCCAAGTTATTTCGTCTGGACATGCATTTGTTCATCGCTGTACGGATCGGTTAAGAAAAGTTGGCATCGTTAAAACGGCTAATCTCGATATCATCAATGACGTCAAGCTGATTGAGTCGATATCGAATTATGTCCCAGGCGCCGTGTTGCCGTTCCTTAATGCAACAGAGGAACGATGGGCATCTGAACTCAGGCATGTTGCAGTTATTTTCGCTAATCTCGGCTTTACTGAAGCTCAACTTGCAAAGATCGCTAGTGAAGAAGCAACAGATGACCTAGATCGCGTACAAGCTGTTATATTCTCAGTTCAAACGGCAATTTATCAGTACGAAGGATCTGTCAATAAGTTCCTTCTAGATGATAAAGGCTCAACTCTAGTTGCAGTTTTTGGCCTGCCGCCGGTTGCTCATGAGGATGACTCGTCTCGTGCTATATTGGCTTCATTAGTTATGTGCAATCAATTGCATAGACTCGGCGTTGTCCCAGCTATTGGCATCACCACTGGCACTGCTTTTTGTGGCGTCGTAGGAAGTCGCTCGAGAAGAGAATACTCTGTGCTAGGTGACGTCGTCAACCTGTCTGCTAGGCTAATGCAACATGCGAAAACAAAGGGTGGTGGCGTTTTAGTGGATCAGACGACACAGTATTCCTCTCGCAATGGTATGGCGTTTGAAGAGCTACCAAGCATTATGGTTAAAGGGAAAAGAGAGGCGGTTAAAGTGTTTTCACCCATTGCTTCAAGCGTCGCGCCCCACGGCATCTGGAATCATCATAAAAACGCAGACACAAATTCATCTGCGAAACCCTTCCCTTTCGTGCACAGCCTTCACAACCCTCATGCCGAATTATCGAGGACAATGGCAGGAAATTTTAGTACCAGTTTAACGACTCAATCGCCCCTTAAAGAGGCGGCGGCCTCAGAAATGATCCCTCAAGCTCTCAGTCTATCTAGTCTCTGGGCTACATATTGCCCTAGAGTCTCATCCAGTATCCAAGTTTACGAAAAAGCGATCAATGCCGCCAATTGGGTTCCGACAATCAGTCCTCAGAAGCAGTCGCTGTCGATTAGCTTAGATTTTAGCGAGTTATTATCTGTGAATTCTGTGAATCCGGCTGTCGTCAGCAGCAAGGGTACAATTTCTGGGAGTACAGGCCCAACGGCAGAAGACCTAGCATGGGCAGAACACGCGCGGAATTGGTTACAAGAAGACGAGGATGCACCCGCTGTAAACTCTCCAAAATTTTCTCAACTCAACGAATCGGAAACTTGGTATAGAAAAGTGGATCGTACTTCAACAAATGGACCATTAGTGTCGATTGGCGCCGAACAACGTATCAACTCGTCGCTCTCGTCTATTTCGAATTCGACATTAAGTTCTCCTACTGAGGACCTTTCCCCTGAAGGTCCATTTTGGGATTATAGTTCAGATAATACTCGAACTACATTGGGTCATTACGAATCGAAATCGCGTCAAACCGACGTGAATGGCATCAATAACTCGTCAGCATCGACTCTCCATCCTTACAAAATGGCTAGATTTCAAATTCTTGACACAGGATATGTGACCGTCAATTGCTCCAACTTGACATCGGTTTACCAGGTTAAAGAACGCTTGTTTGAGAACCTGAAGAAGAAGCATATGCTTCCACTCAACTCTTCTATCGATCAATTTACTGTGCACATAGCTGATACAAATGTTCTTATGCAGAATGAACATATCGCCCTGTCGGTTTTACCAAAGCTCAATGGCATCGGTTCCAGTCCTGAACTAGATTTTATTCTGGCAAGAAAGCCTGACGTTGACGAGCATGTCGTTGCAGATGACATGTGCGCCGCTGACATCATACAAATGCTTTGTAAAGCCATGATGAGCGTAACAAGAGGTCATGGCAGCGCTACGTACATCATTGAAGGGGAAGCGGGTTATGGAAAATCCCGTCTCTTAGCCCAAGTTGTTCGAGAAGCCCCTGCATTTGTTTTATTTCGGGCGTGCAATCCACTTGAGTCCAAGTTTCCTTTGGGGATTTGGCGAGAGCTTTTCATGCAATTAATTGACACTGAAATTGCAAACCGGGCGTTTCAATATTCTGGTGATCCTGCACACAGAAGAAGAGCGTTCACTCTCAAGTCAATGTCAATTATACCTGATTATGTCAAGTATGCTGGCGTTCTAAACGATCTCCTACCGTTGGAGTTCGAGGAGACGGAAGAGACTCTCTCGATGTCGTCATTGGAGCGTCGTTCAAACAGCACTGCAATAATGCTAGGATTGCTACAAATCTTTGTCAAGCAGATTGGAACGGTCATCATTGTTATCGATGATGCGTTGCTGATGGATAAGCTTAGTTGGGGGTTCACTTTCCGTGTCAGTTCTGGCATTGAAAATGTCCTCATTGTGCTTGGGACAAGGCCAATGAACAAAAGCAATCTTGGTGCTTTTGATCTCGAAGTTCCTGCAGATTACACTGATTTGCTCAAACAGGATACAACAAAAAAATGCACTCTACGAGCTTTAACCAATGAAGAGATCTACAACATTGGTATTGAAACGCTTGGTGTAACGAAATTGCCCAACACGCTGGCAGTCATAATTCTTCAACGATCCCATGGAAATCCTCTTGTTTGCAAGGAATTCATCTACTCTCTTCGTAAGAATGAATTAATTCAGATTCGCACTGAAAAAGGTGGAAAAATTTGTACACTTTCTGACAAGTTTACTGACCTCTCTGTTGTCCCGGTTCCAATTTGTTTGCAAAATATTCTTGGCTGCCGAATCGATAGACTCGGCCACATTCATGAAATAGCTCTTAAAGTCGCAAGCGTGATTGGTGCCGAATTTCAGATGGACCTACTGTTGAAAGCATATCCCATTGCAGAGCATATCCCTCAATTACATAGCGTTGTGTCGGATATGTGCAGTTTGAACGTTTTCGCCGCAACCGAAAATGGACTTCAGAACAGCAACGTATATAGATTTGTTGACGGGTTCATGAGGGATGTCGCTCTTTCTAGACTAATCGTCAGCCAAAAGCAGCTGCTGCTGACAAGAATCAGCGAAGCAAAGACCAAAAATACTCTGTTTACGAAGTCAACAGATTTGCAAGTACAGGGGTCGGTCAAATTCTCAGGGTTCTTACATGTTCGCAAAGCTTTGGACCCGTCTAATGTTAGTTCTACAATGCGCATGAGAATGGGGACGTGGAAGCATCGCTGGGTGGTGTTGCATGAAAACAGCATATCTCTTTATTATCATCCGACTCATCCACGTGTCCTCGGTGTAATATTTCTCGACAACTCTAGCGTGTCGATGCTTCCGGGTTCGTCATTTGGGCGAGACTTTACAATTCAAATCCAAGCACAATATTGGATGAAGAAAGGTACAGCTAATTATAGCAAGAGGCTCTTTTACATGGCAGCAGCCACTTTAGAGGACGCTCGTGATTGGTCATATAAGATTGCAGTGACAATTGAGAAGCAACTATCGGTTCGTGAACGGCACGCTGTCCAAGCATCTATTTCTTCTGAAATGCAACGCGAAAATCGAGACTTATGGACGCCTGATTTCACCAATGGGATCGTATCCAACAGCGGTTTTGGGGATGTTCCAAGTATCAACTTGCCCGATTCGATTAGTGACACAAACATGGCGAGTCTACCAGCTCTCAGAGCGATTTCGCAGTCATCCATAACTGGTGATGCTCATAATGGATTCAGCTCAAGCGCTCAACCACCGTCCAAAACATTTCGCTCCAGTTTCGCCAGTTCTGTAATGTATCTTTCTAGACGCCTCAAGACGACACATTCTAATACTGGCAGCATACGTCGCTCATTACTGTCTTTGAAGCTGAACGGCCGAGGTCAGAGTGTCGAAATTGAGCCTTCCATGTCGATGAACTCTTCAATCAGCGAAGTTGGGCAACAACGATCATCTTGGAGACCGGCTATCGAACTTGATGGAATATCGCTTCCTTATGGTGTAAAAGATCATTTGATCCGTTGGCTCTTTCAAGGAAATTCTTTCGTCACCACAGAGGATCATTTCAGCGACAGTGGTGTATTACGCCCACTCTTGTCTGAATCCGCGATCCTCAAATCAGGATATCTGTATGTGCTGGACCAACTTGCCATTATCGATGATGATAAAGAACGCTGGCGAAAGCGCTGGGTTTGTGTATCATCAGATACACTAGCCATGTCAAGTTCTCAATTTGATGATGACATCTCCTGTGCTGTTTGCTTTGGTACCTCACGAATCAAAAAACTACCTGATATGTTGGTAATCAAAGTGGAGTCCAATCTCAGCCTAGAAGGTCCGGTTGTCATTTACGATAAAGAAGTTTCGGTTGTTCTTCGGGCAGAAGATAGTTCCGATTATGAGGGCTGGGTTGATCTCATATGCCGGCTTCAAGAAGAAACATCTCAGTTGTCGGGGCAGGTCACATCTGATTGCCCTGAAGAAGAGCTCATGGGAGAATCTAACTCAGGTTTGCAAGAAGTAAACAATGTTCCTGTTGGGAATTGCCGGTGTCAAGAATCTAGCTATTTTGCCAGGGTAGCTTCTCAGATTATACAGCGCCTGATCAATGAAATGGATAGTCAAGAGAACTTCTCAAAGGATGCCATCCGAAGTGAAATAGGTGATTTGCAGTCTGTTATGGAATCATTTTGCCAAGTTTGCGACAATGGCGAATTCTCTCCTCTACCTTCGGACCCCGCTGAGCCACATTCGGCTGTTGCTCACAATTCTATTTCTGTTTTACCTGAAGAAATCGGAGATATCGAAAACTATCGTTCAGCAGACTGGTTTCTCAAGATGATGGACGAGTGCGATATTGATGAATCTACAAAACAATGGCTTGCACAATGCTATACATTAGATGGAAGGGACGATATCAACAGGTCTGTGAGAACCCTGAGTCTAAATGAGTCATCTCCAGCGACCGTTCGGAGTCGGCGTCGGTCCAAAGTCAACTCCTTGGGTAGCGCATCGTGTGAAAGTGGCGACGATTCTCCTGTCAATGACACGAGCTCTCAACGCCTTTCCTTAAATGCGATGCAATTATCCACCGATTTAGATTTTCAAGCAACTCTTAGCGCTCAACCTTCGTCGTCAGTTGATGACGTTCCTTCTTTTGAGACGCTTTTCAGCTGGGAGTTCGACATATTTCTATACGACAAATCCTATCTTACGCGTCTCCTTATACGAATGTTCGAAGGACTCGATTTTCTCAACACGTTCAAGATCGATTTTTCGGTGATGAGTGCTTTTGTAACAATGGTGGCTGATTCCTATATGGATAATCCATATCATAATCTGTTTCATTCGGTAGATACCACTCAGACCGTCTGCTGCCTTCTTCGGTCATTTTCTGGCAACGCATTTCTATCGCCTTTAGAGACATTTGCTTTAGTGATCGCATCAGCCTGCCACGACATCGGTCACCCGGGTCTCGGCAACAGCTACCAAGTCAACGCCTCCACGAAACTAGCTCTGCTGTATAATGACCAGGCCGTCCTAGAGCAGCATCACTGTGCTTTGACATTCCGCCTCCTGAAACGACCGGAGGCTAACGTGCTGTCGAACCTGTCCCCAACTGAATATCGCCAAATTCGAAAGATTATAATATCGTCTATTCTCGCAACAGATATGACATGCCATTTTTCTTTAAGCGAAAAGTTCTTCAACTTACTAGTTCGTCATAACGATCATGTTGCGACGAAATCTCGTCGGTCTGGATCGTCACCCCTTAGCAGTCGTCATCCGTCGGTGGTGGATGGAACACAATTCTCTGCAACTGATCGCGAAATCATTGTCAACATGTTTTTACATGCCTCGGATATCAGCAACCAGTGCAAGTCATGGTCATCTGCTAAGCGTTGGTCCGATTGCATTCTGATTGAGTTGTTTCATCAAGGCGACATCGAACGGTCGTCTGATATGACTATCTCCCCGAACTGTGATCGACATTCCACGGATCGATTGCAGTTCACTTTGAACTTCATTGATTTTGTTGTGGCGCCACTGTTCGTTTCTCTGACTCAACTTTTACCAACGTGCATCGTCGCCTGTAGTTCTTTGCGGTCTAACAGGAGGCGTTGGGATTCGCTTTTGTTGCAGACTGTGGCCCAGTCAAGTTTGCCTGCGGAAAAGAAACGGGAAGAAGAGAACAGATGGAGAAGAAGAATGGCGTCTTTTGACGAGATCCTGATGTTCGAGGTTGGTGATGGAGCTGATTTGGTCAAGAAGAGGAAAAGCAGCATTCAGGTGATACGCAGTGCGCTTTTCTCAAAGTTTTCACTTTTTTTAATTCATTCTGTAGCTTGTTGAATCCTTTGTTCGAGCCAATTCTAGCTCGCAGGGAGCTGGCGTTTCTCGTCGCCTAAGCAAGGATTTGCGAGTCGATCGTAAGCAAATGCAGCCAATTATCGAAAGTTCCAGCTTTGCTTCCGCTGGTGGGAATGAGTTGGGTGCTGAAACAATCTCCGACTTGGAAATCTACCCTCCATTAGAATTGGGACAGCCTCCTGATCCTCCATTCTTAACCGATCCAATTGTGGAAGCGGATGAAGATTCGCATCTTCAGTTTATATCACCTTTATCCGATGAGCAATTCAATTCTTCTGCTTACGTGCGAAACGTTCCTTTTCCAAGCTCGACCAAACAACAGCAAGATTTTTCTTCAAAGTCTGAGAGAAACATCAACGATTTCGACGCAGCTCATAGAAAACTTTCCACCAAACCGCGCGCTAGTTTCCTAAACATATCCCGGTTTTGGAGCAACGCCAATTAAGCATACGTATAAAATTAGAGAAAACATATCTAGGACATTGATTCAAAAGTCCCTTCTGAGTCAGCGTTTTTTTTTGGACCAATATACCTTGCACATATCATAGAGAAATCGGTTCTGCCATGGGTTAAACAGGCTTTAACCATTTGAAATATCGTTGCTTCTTGCTGTTGATTATGGAAGCTTCCAAGTTTCGAGAAAGTGTGAATCAAATCGAAAAGTGATATTTTCGGTTGAAGGAATGCAATCAAATTGACCCATTCTCTGTATATTCCCAAGTTGAGCGGAATTTTTATTGAGCACGTGGGGTGAGGGTCAACCTAAAGGCGCATATCACATACACCATAACATGTCAACTACGGCGGTTCACACAATACTGTGTCCGGATCCTCAATACTACCATGAATCGCTTGATCAGGCTCGGGCCTTCAGCCAGGCGCATGGCTCGGATCTGTTTATTCTTGTGTTCGGCCAGCGTGATCCAACAAGTGGGAAGAGCTGGTGTCCAGATTGCGATCAGGCTTTCCCGATCATCATGGAAGCTCTAGAACGGCATACCAATCCGGTATGCTTGCTAGAATTAGTGGTAGCAAGGGAAAGGTTAGCGCTTAGCCCGTTCCATCTTCCGCCCATAACGTTCGGAATTGTGAATATAGCTACAAAGGGAATCCATCCCATCCATATAGAATAGATCCCCAGTTGCAACTGAAAGCTATTCCCCAATTGCATCGTATCGACACCGGTCATTGGAAGGATCCGCTGATTGAACGTGAGTGTTTTGACGACAAACTTGTATCGCACTATATAAACCACCAATCAAACTAGTCTGTTATGCAAATCATCGGTCAATCTACAGTGGAACGGCTTCGACAACGAACTGGTGTTAAAAAAGTGTGAACGTTAACTGGCCATGTCGGACTGCCAAGATCAATGTCAAAGTTTTGAACAAAAACATTATTTTAATCGTTATGAGCTTTGCGCGGTAGTTTTCCTAGAAGTCGATTCTCTGCATCATCAACAACTGATATTAGCTTTGATATTTCTAGTTCGATCTTTTCTTGCTCGAACGGCTTATGAGTCCCAGTATTCATAGGGCCAGCAGTAGGCATTACTGTCATTTGAGAGTACATTTCTTGAGTTTCATCGGCAGCTAAAATCGAAGATATATCAACAACCACAAGACCAAAACAGGGCAAACAAGAGCACTCACGATATTTACCCAGACAAAGAGAAAGTAGACCTCGCGTCCCAAACAGATTGATGAAATACCAGCTGAGGGAACTTACATAAGAGGGATCCAAATGAGATATAGAAATTCCTTGCTGGAGCATCCCTTTGAAACTTTGCGTTAACGGGAAAGGAAGTTTGACCAGTATAAATCCTGAAAAAAAGTAGCTTATCCAGGCCATCGAAAGCATATTGGGAATGACATTGGCAAAGTTCTAACACATAAGTTAGAAATCAGACTGAACACGCATATACTTCAGCACCTGTTTCATCATATTGAGCATTGATTGTAAGTCTTCCGGATTCTGCACCGGCATCTGCATAGGCGCATCTGGGCTAGTTGACTCTTCTTTAGGCTTCAGCTCCTCGATAACGACTTTAAAGTTATCGATAAGAGAGATTCGTCTTGATTGAAACGCATTTTCGTTTAAGAATTGGGAATTATTCCGAAATAATTTCGCCCTTCGCAACAGTTCTCCATGCCGAATTTCATTTCTTTTCGGTTTTCGAGGTTGGGTCTGCAATAAAATTGAAACAAAGTGCCGGAGTATACCCTGACCATGATCGGATTGAGGAGACAATGCCGAGCTGACGGGCACTATATTTCACCTGCATTATGACGAAGACGCATATCGGCAAAAGTACATAATCTCTGATACGAGGATCGAGGGACAATACAGTGTTCTGATCCAGGCCATATTGCACCATTTAAAATGGAAATAGCTGTGGGAGCCGAGACCGCAATGTCACAGACCCAATCACGGGGCCGCACCAACACACCGTAGTAGCGACCGTTTGGCGCCACCCTGCACCGGTATCTGCACCTTAACGCGATTCAGCGAACTCAGACAATGCATCTGCGATAGCCCATGCGGCCACGAAGATGTTGGTGGATCGGTTTCCCCAGCCATCATAACCATGAACTGCATTACTGCAATAAAGTTTAACCGAGTCGAAGAATGGGTTTGCTACAGTCGTAGCGGGAATCCTCTCTCGTTCGCAGGCCCTTCACAACAGTACCCGCAAACCTTTGATATCGACTTTCCTACTATGTACTACTCCAATTCGAAAAAGGGTTCAGCATGCCTCTTATAAAAAAATCGTTTTTATTGATAAGTCGGGTTCAAAGATAATGTTGTTGTTGCACCGTTTTCATCAAATTTTTGAACAACATGTTCAACCATGAACGATTTTTGCACAAACAATTCTGCTCTCAAACAACTCTAATTGTGAATAGCAATGCTGGTTTATGTCGCAATGGAGGGTTACTCGCAATCTCCGAAGTCAAAATTGAGCAAGCTCAAATTCAGATTATACCGTATGGCCTTCTTTTTCTCTTGTTTCATAGCGCGAAGCAACACGAGCAGACTACAAACGTACTTTAGCATGCATTATGAGTATACTATGAGAGAAAAGGAGCAGGTGCTTGAAATGGTTGGGATGGTAATGTTCCTGGCAAAGGATTGGGGCGATAGTATACGGTAGTGACAAATTTGCTCATATATCGTTGCGTAATTCCGAGGACACAAACTTTTTCCTGATAACAGTCAAAGTTTCAGCCTAAAAGAAAAGAAGAACAGAAACGAAGGTAACCTCTGCAGCTGTCTCTGATCTGGATGCGTATAAATGACTTAATGTGACATGTTGCGGTACAGGCAACATTACCGCATCATTTTGCCCAGCGATTTCGTCAGAATTCAAAAGAATAATGCCAAGATGTGGAGGAAGTGGCGGGGGATCTTTCGCATAATTGTCATGACACGGCTCTACTTGACCGTATGTTCCACATCCGTCAGCATCATCATTCTCGAAATTGTTTTCCTGTTCTGGAGCTTTGATCTCAATCTGGTTGTTGATGACACCTTGTGCGTCTACAACGGTGGGTTGATCTGGGGCAAATCTCCTGTAGACAAGAAGTATTAAACGAAAGCTGGTAAAATTAATATATAAACTTCCGGATGTCCAAAGAATCAAACCACAATTCAAAATTAAATCAGATTTGCACCATTGATCATCGACAATGAACTTATACTGAATGACGCCTGGAGGAAGCTCTAATATCACTGCAAATCCTTATTGGATCGATACATTGGGATTTTCCCCGACCATTGGTTGAAGGATCCAGTTATAAAAACATTCTCCCCCCCATACGGCCATGTGAAAACGGCAGGTACAGATTCTGGTTCCTATGAACCCAAAATAACTCAATCTTAGGGACAAAACGCATAGCGAGCAGCCAAAATAACCTTGGCTCCATCTGGGGGATCGATAATATGTTGACTATTTCCATCAAGACCTTCCGAGTCTAAGCATTCGCGGACATGATCTGCAAGAAGATTGGGCGTTCCCGCATCCAGCTGCATAATTTCTTCATTTAGAACAGCACTGGTGGTATCATCGTTGGAACCTAATCCTGCCGAAGAAGGCCCTTGCCCC
This sequence comes from Spongospora subterranea, assembly GCA_900404475.1. Taxonomy (NCBI): domain Eukaryota; phylum Endomyxa; class Phytomyxea; order Plasmodiophorida; family Plasmodiophoridae; genus Spongospora; species Spongospora subterranea. The sequence goes on along the minus strand of OUQQ01000457.1, from coordinate 5,251 downwards.
ATCAATTAAAGGGGCTGTATTGTGTGCAATAAAGGAGCAGGATGGGGTTGATCAACCCGTAAGGTAACGAGGATTAGCGGACTTTAACTGTGAGTGATCCCCTGTCCATATAGGTACCATACTCCACGGTGACCGGTAAATTTGGCGTGCGCTTTGGCCACCGGAAATACAGGCTATCAGACTCCAAAGGGCAAAAATAGAAGGCGCAGCGCTCTTATCCGCCGAAGGGGTGAATCGGTTGGAAACTTAACACACATAAAATAGATGAACAGTATTTCACAGCATCATTACGTTCTTCCAAGACTGTTTTCAGCAGCTCTTCTTGAAACTCCTTCTCCATCAGTGCAGCAATTCTTATTACCCTAAGGATGGGCAATCGGAGTACCTTACCCTATGACGATATCTATACTAAGAGCATCCCCACCCGTCGCGCTAAATCTCTTAATAACAGGGTTAGCGTGGCAAATTTAGCGTTTTTGCCCCCACACTAATGCGTCGCTAAACCTAGCGTCCGCGCTAGATGACACGCGAGCATCTCCACCGCGGACTATTATCTTTATCTTTTCTGATGAAATTCTAATGATTCGTATCTCCACCGGAGAGTCGTTATATGTGGTTCAAGTAGGAATAATGCGTGAACTTTAAAGAGGTCCCACCACTCAGATTGCGACTTGGTCATTTAATCCGGAATTCATTCATTATTTTCAGATTTACAGATAAAGATAATAGTCCGCGGTGGAGATGCTCTATGTACAGTACCTTTATATGTACAGTATTACTAAGTGTCGTCCTCGAGGAGAAGTTATCCAGATCGTACTTCCAACGAGTCGACTTTCCAATTCGTACAACCTGTTGATTGACGCCCGTTATTTCCTTTACGACGTTACGTTTTGCTTTGTTGATGTTTTTGACTTTGAGCTGAGCGAAAACTTGCTGGATCTGTTCGTGGGTAGCTGAGGGACAGACCTGTACCCAATGGCGGCCATGGCAGACTAACCATCCACCCTCTGGCGGATCGCGGTTTTAGTATCTCTTCAAAAGGTCGTCGGGAATCTTTCGGGACAACACTGGCCTGGCTGATGGAGAACCGAGCTGTCCTGTCTTGTTGATAGGTCCTTGTGACCGGTTTGCTTAGGTTCGTGTGTTCCTGGCTATGTTGAAAGCACTAGCATCCGAAATGCAAATGAACTTTCTGCAGGACTGGCCCAGCATTTTGTCATTGAAGAACATGGCGATGAACCACATAATCCGTCCTTAGACAAGGTTGTCGACGTTCCTTTGAGTGCCGATTCCATTTTCGCCCAAACTTCCAATCTTCTGGAATCTCTCGATAACATACATCATTCGGTTCAGAAAACAGTTTCGTCTCATCGAGCGAATGTCCGCTCACGTCGCCATAAGCAAAAATCGGTTGAACAAGCAAATTTCCGGAAAGGTGATTACTGTCTCATCGCTACTAACATTAGACGAAACACCGTCTAAGACCGAATGTAATTGGTTGGACCTGTCGCCATTGTGAGCACAACTCCTCACCAGTTAATATTCACGGTTCGCGATTTAATAACGGGTTCGGAAAATGACGTACACGCGTCTCGTCTCAAGTTCTACGACGACAGCAATTCTCGATATCACTACAAAGCTGCTGGGAAATGTTGCGTTGACCAGCAATACGTTTTTTCCCGAAGCGATCTTGGATCGGCGTACCAATTCAGTGATTGGTACGTCAGAACTTCTGGTTCAGTGGCATGGTTTTGAAGTTACCGGCGCTACATGGGAACCGCACGAAATCATCGCGGAACATGTCCCAGGTTTGGTTAGTGTATTACCTGCCGTCTTTCGGGCAACAGGCAGCGTACAACGTACGCTTTGCAATCCCATTAATAGCATCAGAACTCTTTGAGCAGGACACTTTCGTCATCACGTGTCTGTTTGTCGACCGCGAGTGTTTAACTCTTGCGTGCAGGCGTCGTGTTGCACAACTAGCTTCTGGCTATGGTTAACGGCAGCCGCTCTCTTCAGCAAGGAGTTGGCCACAGTTGAGCCAACACGAGACGCCGGTGTTATTTTTAGTTGGTTTGTTCCACGTCAGGACAGACTCCAACATAACCTTCTATCGGAATTGATTGACTCGCACTCATAATTACTGGTAGACGTAATTTCTCCTGGCCGGGCACCCTTCGGCCTGCTGAGGCCACTGCCCTTACCGACCAAGTTATGGTCTTCCATCTCCCTCGACTTCATAACGAAGATCTTACTCTCCAGCGGTTTCGACTCCATTTTGATTGTTGTGAATTGGTTCTCGAAAACGGCGCACTTCATCCCCTGTGTCGAAGCGCAAACGGCAGAACAGATATCGATCTTACTATTTCACCAGGGGCTCAAACTCCATGGTCTTCGAGACGACATCGTAAGCGACCACAATCCTCAGTTTATTTTCAAATTTTGGAAAGCTTTTTTGAATTGGTTAAAGGTCTAGCGCAAACTCTCGTCCACACACCATCCACAAACTGACGGTCAGACAGAGCGTGTAAACCAGGCTCTCGAGCAATACCTGGGTTGCTTCGTATCGTACCGTCAACACCATGGGGCAGACTGGTTATCATCGGCTGAATTTTCGTACAATAGCAGCGACCACTCCGATATGAAAATGAGGTTATTTTATGCAAATTATGGTTTCCATCGATTTGATACACCTGCGACGACTACATCCTCCACAATATGCCTCAGCGTTGATGATTGTGTCGAACATCTGCGGGCAATTCGGGAGTTCCTCAAGACAAACCTTACAAGGGCCATCTTAGAATTGAAGGTCCGAATTCAGACTCTGCGTCGAGTCTTTCATATCTCATCAGTGACGACACGAAGACGCAGGAATATATCGGTGGCGACTTTTAAACCAGTGCTCCGATAGCGACGCTGTCCATTGATGAGTGTCTGCACTTACTGGGAACACCTCCTGACTGATCACGCTTCTTAATTCATTTGGATATCAAACGGCCATTGTTAGTATTGTTGTTGTTGATTCTTTCAGAATTATTCATAAGTTCACTGCATAGATGAATGAATCCGTGTTGGCTGGATCCATTATATCGGCCATTGCAGGTGCGTGACGTTCATTGCTTCATTATGTTTGTTATCATCACATCGCTGGTGATCGTTTTTTTTGCAATCGCTTCCGTCGGCCTTTGCGTCTGCTGAAATTGCGTCAAAGATTGCCATCAGCGCAGAGCCGATGCCCAAGGAGACCAAGCTGAGCTCACAGCCCAAGCCGAGCTGATTCAGCGCCAAGCCGATGCGCAAGCCGAACGGTTGTTTAACTATCTTATTCATTCCCCTTTCAATTTTTTTTTATTATCTATATAGAGAGCTCGAAAACCGTTACGAGTTAGGATAGGTATCTTCAGAGGGGATTGTATTCTGATTGCCCATTCCATAGTAGAATATACGTGGCATTACTGCTGGATCGTGGTCCTCGCGAGTTGATCCTAAATCGCCTGCTGGAACAGTGTACGGTTGTTGTTTGATATTGTTCATCTGTTTTATCTGTGTTTTAGTACAACCCCCACAGCAGCAACAGCCTCACGAGGACCAAAGCACTGATAGGTGAACAAACTACCGAATGGCACTGTAGTTTATTCACTATTTAGCCTCTGATTATGGTTAACGGCAGTCGCTCTCTTCGGCAATTAGTTGGCCACAATTGAACACGAGGCGTCGGTGTTGTTTTTAGTTGGATTGGTCTTGATTCACGTCAGTTCAAAAATGTTAATACAAACGATGTTAATAGTGCCCAGTTCGAACGATACGGTTAGCTGTTTATTTATGTCATAGAGGAGGGTCACAGTACGATCATGACAGTATTCCCCGTCTAGGGTGCGGTGCATCAGGATTCTGAAGATGGAACACCAGAATAGTATCCTTTAACGCCGGTGTGGTCGAGGTTATAAATGATGAAGCAGGTTCCCAAGTGCGATCGGAAATGTCGTATTTATTTCAGTGTACCAGATACTGATATTGACCTCGATATAAACGACTCGCATTAATGTCCTCAACCTCATATATTACTTGTTGAGAGTCATCCATTGCAAACGGAAGAGTTTCACACTTCTTTCGACCTTGTAGCTCATTGGCGATATAGGGTTCCAGAAATGATGAATGGAAAACCCTGGTGCAACCGAGGGTTCTAGGGTAAGTCCAACTCATATGCAACGGGGATAATGTGTTTTTATATTATCATCACATCGCTGATGATCGTTGTTTCTGCAGCTATAATTGTGGGACTTGTCATGTTTTTAAACCGTTTCTTTGATCGTCGCCTTCAAAAGCAACCAATTTGCCTCCGATCAAAAGGAACGTAAAGTAAATTTAACTGCAGAAAGAAACCTGCAAATTTCGGACAGGGGCGCCAAGAGGTAATTGTCCGGACGTTTATTTGAAGACAGTCCGGTAAAAAAGCCTTATGTATCTTGCGACGCTTCGATTCGTACTACAGCACACATAAAACAGATGAACAGTATTTCACAACATCCTTACTTTCTTCCAAGACTGTTTCAACAGCTCTTCTTGAAAGTCCTTTTCCATCATTGCAGCAATTCTTATTACCCTAAGGATGGGCAATCAGAGTACCTTAAACCTGTGAAGATACCTATACTAACTGATCCCGCAGTTGCATCCGTCTGTACAAAAAATTTGAAAGGTGGAATGAATAAGATAGTAAACAACCTCTTGGCGCCCCTGTCCGTAATTTGCAGGTTTATTTCTGCAGTTAAATTTACTTTACGTTCCTTTTGATCGGAGGCAAATTGGTTGCTTTGAAGGCGACGATCAAAGAAACGGTTTAAAAACATGACAAGTCCCACAATTATAGCTGCAGAAACAACGATGATCAGCGATGTGATGATAACAACCATAAGAAACAATGAACGCCAAGCACCAGCGATCAACGATGTTATCGCTCCTGGTAAGTACGTAGCGATCATCTATGACATGAGTTTATGAATAATTGTGAAAATAATCAACAACAACCACACTAACCGTTTCTAACTCGAATCCAAATGAATTAAGAAGCGTAATCATGTCCAATAACGACGAAATTTGGTACATATTACAGGAGTCCTAGTGGAAAGGTCCTAGACTGTCCCAGAGTCCCATTGCTAGTGACGGAAAGGTTTTAGACTGTAGGCACGCATTGTTACAAGAGTTCCACTAGACTGTAGGCACGCATTGTTACAAGAGTTCCACTAGACTGTAG
>OUQQ01000446.1:0-17373 GCA_900404475.1 Spongospora subterranea | reverse complement strand
CTTCCATGAATTGCTAATAGCATGACGAGGGCTTCAAATTCCGCAGTAATGTGGATCAACGAGTCAGGCACAATTGATCTCGCTCCATTTGTGTTCGTTGAGGTGTCAGCTCTTGGAATTATTGCTGTGAACTTCACCCTCATTTTCCAAGATTCGTTTATTTGTTAACCGTGTTTTCGGTTTGTTTTCGTGGGTCCTAACAGATTTGTCATCCGTAATGCAGAATGGAATGGGTCGTTTTTGCATCTATTGGTTGCTTTGTTTCTGGTTTGCATGATATTATCGTTTTCTGTTTGTTGAAGGTTCTGTTTTGTCCTGTGGTCAGAGAAGAGTTCGTTGCAGTCATTGTTTGATGTTCCATCGATGTTTTAAATAGGGGGTATGCTGTGCTGTGTTCCTCAGTGATTGTGCCTGGGTTTTGTGTGTCGTTTTGTTTATTAATGGCATTCTCCTGGTAGTGAGAGATATACAGCTTACATTGTTCTGCTGACCTCAAGTTATTCACGCCTGAGTTTAGAACGTCTATACTTATCGAAAACAAAATTGCATAGTGGATGAGGCTGCTGTGCTCCATTGGGGTCAATGGTTTTCCCTGTTTATGGAGCAGAAGATGTATGGTTCTCTTCCATTCCGTGATATCCGAAAGCTTTGGAAAGAAGTTATGAATCCGTTCTCGGGATCTTTTTGCTAAATGGCTTTGTTGAATAGCTTACTATGATGATATTAATTTTGAACGTAAATGACGCGATTGTGAGCTCAGAAGTCAGAATAGTCCACTCCATTGACTATATTTTCGCATTATGAAGTTTTTATCCAATGAGAGATCGTGGTGATTTGGCAAAGATCCTGAGAGGTTCAATATAGTCTGTGCCATCGCACGTCCTTGCTATGGATTTCTGGCGTATTGACAGATATCCGTTCTCAGTTGTTGAACAGAATGTGTTAGGGATGGGCCCTGATATTTCGGATCGTTTCCAAAGCACAGTTTCCTATTCGAAGAATGTCTTCAATATGTATCTTTGGTTACAGATTTAAATTAAGCCAGGTGAAATCTATTGCTATGTTGTAACTGTTTGAACTTACTTTGTTGATTTGCCCTTTGCGTTGTCTTTGTGGCAAAAACTGGGTCTTTCGATGTAAGTGCATGACGCGAGTTGCGGTTGGATCAGAATATACTATTTATGCACTTTCAGAGCGTCGGCACTTTATCATCTTCCTGGTGATGCTTAAAAATGTTCAACGAAATTATTTAGTGACGTTCTCCTTTACCGCAAATGATGTGCCGACAGCGCGTTTGCAATAGTGTTTTGTGTACATGTTATTGGATTGTGTGTATTTATTTTTTAATTCGTGATTGTGTGAGTGGGCAGTATTTGGCCAGATGGCCTTGGGTGTCGCAAGTTGCACAATTAATTCGATTGGTCGAGTCTGCAGTGCACAGCTTTCTTCTGTGTGACAATCTCTACAGATGTTCAGTCGAGCTGACCCGGGTATCACTACTGACCTACAGCCGTAATCATCACCATAACCATAATCATCACCATGGCCATAACCATCACCGGGACCTCTGCAGTAACCGCTGCAGAGATTCTGGTGTTCCTCGTGAATACCAGACAGTAAACCGATAGTTCGTGCAACAATTCTTCGACCAGTCGAGGCGCTGCCATGTGTTGCAAACATTGCTGATTTTATGTAGGTTTCGCCACAGGGTACTGTGATCCAAACACGCGGATGCGTTGCAACATTTGTGCTGCATCGTTTTTGGTTGCAAATATGAGCTTGAACCTGGTTTTATCATTGCATTGAAATGAAACCTGTTGGTTTTGGGGCTTCGGTGGAGGTGAATAGCTTGTTGGATTTAACAAACAAGGGTGGGAGGCGCAAGGCAACCAATTGTCGCTGGTGGCCGGTGGGCCTCGCATAGTAGCAACTTGATTGCAGCAGCCAGGTTGATGGTGATGCATTGACCTTAGTTGTTATCATATTAGTCGTCTGTGTTGAGCGATGTGTAAATGTCTGTGGACCAGTGCCTGTGGCCAGACCCTGTATGTGGATTGCTCCACTTGGTAAACTTCGTTAGGTCTCTTCCTTTGAACGTGCCGACCAAGGGGTTTCATCGACCAATTCGGTCAAAATCTTCAAGGGTCTGGCCACAGGTTCCTCCCCAGCAACAATTACACATCACTCAACACAGATGACTAATATGATAACAACTAAAAGACGAAACATCGCCATCAAGCAGGCTGCTGCAGACAAAATGCTGTTAGTCATGGCCAGGGGTTCCGAAATAAATATTTCTTATTTCAATTCTTCTGACTATGGATACCAGTAAATTATTCGCTAATGATAATCCAAAGGGAGGAATAACTACTACACCTTCACCGAAAATAGTAAGTTATTCCGGAAAAGGTCATATTCATTCCAACATTGTCAAGAACAGTTTCTCGTCCCATAAGTGGCCATCTGCCTTAAAAATTAGTTCCATTTCGACATTCTCTGGTAGCAAGGCCTGTCGTGATTTGGAAAATGTAAAACCAGAAACGCTGAACATTCGCTCGCATATGTTCTTTGTAGGACGAATGAACCGTAAATCAATGTAGCTGGAACTCTCGCTAGTAATACCAGTTCTACCTTTCTCATTGCGACGAATGACAGCCGATAATCCTTCAGCTTCCTCTCCAATTTCCTCAGAACATGGCAGAGATGCATGGCTATTCTCTTGCGGTTTCTATAGGCCTAACTTAACTCCTCTCAAGACGAGAAAGAGTCAATGTCTTTCCTTCAATTTGGGACTTCTGTACTTTCACTACTGCAGTTTCGAACTCTGGATCGCACACAATGTGACTTGAATCCGAACAATGCTCTTGGAACACTGGGAATCCCGAAATGGCTGCATCACAGATAATCACGAATTTTGAATAGATGAAGACTGTTGTCTTGGAGTTCTTTGGTCGAAATGTCAACGTCAGACAATTCTCGGATAATGGATTGTGCTGTTTCATGATCTCGACGTGATAGCTGAAGATCAGGTGGAACTATATCACCAAGATATGGTAATAGCTTCAGGTATCGCTGTACCGTATTTTTCGTCGACGATCATCTTGTGACATTGCAGAAGACTGGTGCCAAAGTAGTGTGCTGCCATAATGCCGCTCGGGCCTCTAAGGATGACAAATACACCATCATTTTTTGAACGCTATCCAGAGCATCCTCATATGATGTTAGAAGTATCTTGAGGCCCCAGATGCAAAGCTTTGGTTTGTAGAGCAATTATCCGCAATCAAATACACTTCAAATACACACTCCAACACTAAATGCCGATTTTGCATTCAGTGCCGGTTCCTGTTTTAGGGTTCCACACAAAGCACAGAGGATGCTCAATAGATCAACTGACTTTGATTGATTGCGGGTAATTGCTCTACAAACCAAAATTTTGCTCGCAAGGCTACTCTGTATTTCGTTGGATGTGCAAGTCATCGGTTGAACCATCGAACATAATGGAAAACTGCAAAGGAAGCAAGTCTTTGATCTAGTTCTCAACTAAGAACTTGCAAACGATGGATAGCTTGCTTGACGCTCTCTACTGAAACACGTTCTAGATGAGAAAATTTACGAGCTGTAGATTTTTCACAAAAAGCGAAAGGTAGAAGGTCCTTGACGATCCATTCAACCCATGAAATAGACTGATATCTTTTTGTAAAAAAACTGGGGTATCGCTGGACCATCTCTTGATATGACCTGCTCAAGTGCACGATCGCGGTTGATATCCTGGAGAAGGATCGTCCAAACCTCTTCCTTTCTTCCTCGTTTTCCCACAATTGCACTTCCAAACATCACTATCTGGGACTGGAGAAAAATACTTTTCAACTATCTCTTTCGTCAATAAAGTTGCAGAATTAGAACTGGCGCCCATGTTATAAGAGCTGAATCTCCTCCAGTCGTCCTCTTGGACAGCACGAAATTCTGGCTCCTGCGTTGGCGTGAATGATACTGAACTTATATACGGAACCTAGACGATGGAATCAAACATTCATGGTTCTAGCGTAATCGAATGTCTCCAATAAGCATTGCGAAGAAGTTTAGAGCTTGCAGACCCCTCGAGGAATAATTTCCTATAATAGCAATGACCGATCAGCAATCGAATGCCCTTCAGAATCGCCAAGCATTGTGGACATGTACTAACATGAGCTGACTATGTTGACTCATGCAAAAGTAGATATTGCAGTGGAGGCTCTTTATACAGAAAATTACCACAGATCCACTCGAAAAGAGGCAATTCTAAAGCTATCAGTTAGGAGTCAATACTATCTCTTGGAAAAGTTCAAAACAGAAAGCGGCACCACTGTCCACTACAGAGGCCGAATACGTGGCCGCAAAGGAAGCGATATGGGTCAAAGACCTATTAGCGAAATTACATATTATAACAAACAAGACGTCAATCCTCCACCAGGATAACCAGGGCGCGATAATATTCCTTCAAACCAACGACTGTGATAAGTCAAGAACCAAACATGTGGACATCAAATAGCATTTTATCCGGGAAATGATCAAGGAAGGCCGGATCAAAGTCGTAAACTGCCCAACTAAAGCGATGATTGCACTATGAATGCGGGCCTTTTTACAAAGCCATTGAGCGAGCCGAAGTTCGAAACACATCGACACACGAATTTAAACACCGAAACAAGCTCCAGATTCAATAGCGAAGGTGCGTGTTAATCCGAAGGCGATATTTTCATCGTCCGCACGATTCATATTGAGTGATTGATAAGCATGACTCAACTATGTGTCATAAACACATCAACAACATGACAATAAAATCACTTCTCCTATACTACTCATTATCGACATCACTTAACCATCTACCCACTATCGTTCATTAAATATTATCGAGCGAGAATGAAAGAATGAAAACTTGAGTGTTCAACACTTGTTCGTAACGTCTCGTCGGGCTAAGATGATCTTGCTCTGAATATCAAGTACGATGTAGCCTGTCTGGTATGGCGCTTATCCGAGAAAGAATTGCATTTGATCGAAGTTGGCTTTGATGATGTCATGAGTGATGAATCCCGGTGAGCATATGCGATGCATCCAAATGGGCGTTGGTGGTTGACGTCAGACTTTCTTCCATGCCAGATCTCAAACGGGGTTCGCCAGTCTATCCTCCTTGTAGGCAATCTGTTTTGCGTGTTGACAGCGTGATGAGCGGCGATGAATATGCATCTCGCCATTGCCATTATTGTCTGGTTTTTTCGTTCTGCCTGTCCGTTTTGTTCTGGGCTGTATGGTATGGTGTTTGATGTTTTTCTGGAGAAGGTACTTGCTGATTTGGCTGTTCACGCATTCAGCACCATTATCAGTTAAAAGTGTTGCTATTCGTTGGTTGTTTCAGCTTGTGCGTTTGTGATGAACCTGTTGATCGCATTTGATACTTCTTCGGCGCTTTTGGTTTTCAGTAATTGTATCTGAGCCCACGTTGAGTATAGACAGTTAAAAGAGATGTAATACCGAAATCCTTCTTTGCCCGGTTCTAGTATTGGGCTTTTAATGTCGGATGATACGATTCGAATGTTTTCGTCGGGTTCGTTCTGCGTGCCTTTGGGAATGTCTGTCGGCGCTTCTTCGGTTCTTCCCATGGGTGCAACTGTCGCAGAATGTTCCCTCGTTGCTGTTGATTCCAATGGCGTCGGTTTTTTAATCAAATAAATTATGTTTACAGTTGTTGAGATGGCTGAAGATATATGCTGTAGTCGTTCGTCTAAGGCGTCTCCGAATCTTCGATGAACCAGCTCATACTCATGTTTCGTTCGTTGCTGAGTCGGGTCTGGATAAAGTAAAGCCCGTTGTGTTGCTGTGCCGTGATGATGGTTCTTTTAAATTTATCTAGGATTTAGAGTTCGTTGCCTATGCGAATTGTTAGTCCTTGTTCAGTGAAAAATTTTGTGGCTAAGAGGGTCTTAGTCAATTTTGGCACAAAGAGAACGTTATTGATGGTGATGGGAGGGCTGCTATCGATGATCAGGTTCCCGTTTCCATGTGCTAGTATTGTCTCTCCGTTGCTCCATGTAATCTTGATCTTATGTTTCGTTGTGTGGTAATTTGCAGGATTGATTTGTCGTTCGTCATGCTGATATTTGCACCACTGTCAATCAGGTAAGATTTTTGTGTCGTTCCAGTACTCGAAGTATGGAGTTCTGGGAAATGTCAGTATCGCTCTCATGGTTTGTCGAAACTGAGCTGTTCGCCGTGTTGTGAGAGATCACCTTTTTGGTGCTTTCTCTTCGGATAATCCATATTTGTGATGTGCTGGTGTCCCTTGTGCAGTGCCTCCTATTTCCGCTGATAATTCGCAGCTTTGTTTGTAGACCCTTCATCTCCGTATTCAGGTTGTTGAATTCGTCCTGCTGTGTAGGGTGCACTTGACTCGGTCTTCTCGTCGCGTTCAGCAGATAGTAGGAGGTTTGTCAACCTGGGCATCGTCATTCCCTGAGATGCTCTAGCTGAAGCCTTGATTTGTCGGTAGTTTTCTGGTAAGCACATAATGCGGTTTTCCCGATGCTGATGTCATATACTTTTAGGTCGTAATACAGATCGGTAATTTTGTCCAAATACGCTTTCATTACCTCTGAGGCCGATTTCATGAAGTGGATGAATTGGATGAACAAGTTGGGTGCTTTCGACTCGGCTGATTGTTCGTGCACATTCCGCAGCTTGTTCCAGATCTCGCTTGTTGTTTCGCAAGTTGGTACTTGCTTGTACTGTGATTGTGTCAAGCGTGTGCATATCTGTGTCGATGCCAATTTGTCGTTTCGGATTTGAATCCGGTCGGATGGATTCGGTGAATATTCGAGATAGGAATCCAATCAAATTATGGTAAATTGCATCTCCAACTTCCTTTTGAATTCATCCCAGTTTGTGCCGGTAAATTTGGTGTAAGCTTCAACCCAGAGTTGTGCTTGGATAAGTCGACTTGTTCGATCAGCCAGGGTGCAGACTGAGTCTGTCTTTGAATCTGGCTGGTGATTTGCCTCGGTTGTCAGGTGAGTGTATTTCCATCTGCTTCTGGTCGGGTCGACGTTGTTGTCTGTCGTTTCTTCCGTGTCAAGTTTCTACCATTGTTTTTTTAACAGTGTGGGACTCTTAACCTATCGAGCGAGAGTGAACGAAAGGAAGCAGAATATGTAGATGTAGTCAATTGTGCTGAGTAAGAAGTGATTTTATCATCACTGATAATGTGTATATGACACATATATCAACGACTCGTCATGAATTATCCGGAAGATGAAAATATCGCCTTCCAGTTAACAAATTTGATAAGCGATAGCGATAGGTAATAGCGGGTGATTAAGTAGGAACGACAATGATCAATTTTAAGGAGTAGTGGTATTATCATAGGTGATGTGAAGGTGACACGTGTCGATCGGTTTGAGTGATTGAGTGTGATGTGGATATGTTGATCGTGAACCCCACCAGCTAACTACGAAATACAGAAGGAGACGATTCGAAGCAGTCGAGTCAAAACGTTTCTAAAATAAAAAGCCTCATGATTCTGTGGGGATGTTGATGTTCCTAAACGACCCATCAGATAGAACAGACAAGAGTTTGAAATCGATCGAGAGAACCAAAAAAAAATCATTGAGATCGCGCCAAGGTGATGGTGTGCGTTCGAAACGAAAAAATTGAATGGAGAGTGCGGTATTCGAAACCGCGACCTTATCGTTGCAAACGATACGTGATGACCAACTACACTAACCCCCCATGAATCTGTATAAGATTGAAGGTCGGACCTTAATGATGATAACCACATCGATATGTTCAGAGTTCGCAGTGAACTGGATTCACTTTAGAAATATGGTGGTGGCCAATCTCGCTCGCACTTGGGCAATTCTTGGTGGAGCAGCAGTCTGCTGGGGTGGAGTCTGATCGATATTGTAGCGGAATACAGGCTTGCAGAATTAAACAGTCGTTGAACAAATGCTGTTTGGAGTGGAATGTGACGTATTGTGGAGTTAAACCAATTCGCAACCAATTGACAGGGTGTGAGGAATAACTTTGGCGTATCAATTGGTGAAATTTTGAAATTAATCATCGCAACAACTTCGGCTAAAAGGTGTTTTCTCACGCTTCGTAAAAAATAGTTTCAATTTGCTCCAAGATGAGACTTTCGCCTGCATATTCATCAGTCTCACCACACGAACGTTGACACAATCCGACGCAGTAAACCCCTGCTTCCATCGGCATCCCAGAAGTGTTCCAGCTAACCACCATTACGCCAGGCCGCATCGCATTATCACGACTCTGCGGTTTGTTTTCATCGAAAGGTTTTGTCGTTCCGAATACTCACCTAAGGTATTCTTTCACAACGCCAGACGCTGATTACTTGAATCTTGGGCTATCAATACCAATCTGTAGACGATTATTTCTGTCACAAAATTATTCGGCTTCGCGACCAAAGTGCTTGTCATCAGCTCGTTTAGAGTCTTAACAGGACTTTGAGAATTTCTTTTTCAATGAGGTAATGAAAGTTCTTTCTCATCACGCCATCGCGTGATGAATTTCCTCATGGAAGCTCTCCAAAAGCCGCTGCTAAATAATCGCATTTGTGCTCATTTTGGTTCGCTCTGTGCGACTCCAATGCCCCTGTTGCAATCGTCGTTCAAAACAAACGCGAACTTCGACCCCACTTGTGGTCGCTCTTTATCGCTGTTTTGATACGGCTTTCTCTGGGTGCGAAGTTCGCGTTTGGTTCGGTTAAGTGTAAAGGAGAGTGTGATACGCTAATAAAAAATGAACAAAAAGCCAGTATTTTTTTTATTTAATATTTGTGTTGCGGGGCTGTCTGGCTGCGACAATGTGTTTCAACGATACGCGCCCATGCTAGACTTGGCTATGCGCCACCTCGCTAATCAGCAGTGCCACTGCAACCAACTGCCCCCATATCCACACTTCAGTTTCAGTACGAGTCTGTTGGATGTCTTGCGGGACGTGCTTCAATTTGCGAAAGAATCGAGGTTATTGCCCGATTTGTTTGAGGTTATTGCCCGATTTGTTTGAGGTTATTGCGCGAGGTTGTTTGAGGTTATTTCGCAACCTTGTTTGAAGTTATTGCGAGATTTTTGTTTGAATTCAATGCGTGAGTTTGTTTGAGGTTCTTGCGTGACTTTTGTTTCAGGTTATTCCGCGACTTTGTTTGAGGTTATTGCGTGACTAGGTTATTGCGCGACTTGTTTGACGTTATTTCGTGACTTTGTTTGAGGTTATTGCGTGACTTTGTTTAAGGTTATTGCGCGACTTGTTTGAGGTTATTGCACGACTTTGTTTAAGGTTATGCGTGACTTTGTTCAAATTTATTGCGGGACTTGTTTGAGGTTATTGCGCGACTTTGCTGGCCGCGCGCTTCATGGGTCGGATTAAGCAATCCCATCGAATCTGGTCAAGGGCAATCATTATTGCAGCGATTGGAAAAGAATTAACCTAATCTGAACAGTTATGGATATTACGAATGTATCTCCTGATATAATTCAGGATGTGGCATCACCGCTGGTTTCTGGTGCTCCGCCCTTCGTTAAGCTTTTGTGTATTGTAGCGTCGATGCTAACTACTTTAGCCCCTGCTCCTATATTATTTCGTATGGTTAATCGGGTTGGACGAATGCTTTACACATTACCAAAAAATATTGATGCAGTTGTGTAGGGGCGAGATACTGGAGAAATCGCATGGTAAATATATCACTCTCACATCATGTCGTTATGTCTATTAAATCGTTTTATTAGGATAACATTATGGACAGCTACATTATCTCAGACTATGTGGCTCACATATTATTTACTCAGTAATTTTAGAGATTGCTTTTCATCGGATGGTGTCTAACCGCTATCCTTAACGAGCGTAGGGCCGAATAATGATGTCGTGGCCTTTTGGATCACAGCCTTTGCCACATTTATGTATTCGTTATATCTATTAGTGCATCTTTCTGTGTCATCTTATAAGGTCGATCGAGTTCCCTTCACGATTCTTTGTGTTCCTCTAACCATCTCCATGTCCAGGACCGATCCCATCGTAATCGCATGATGGGCACATTGCTCGCTATTATCTCTTGTTGGGTTCTCTGCTTTACCCAAGTCATGTTCGTCACGATTCCGCCATGAATTGTTCGCTATTTCCTAATCATTCTTGCACATCAGCCCCAAAGCAAGTCAGGCCGAATATGCTGGCGTATTCTGTAATTTGATGAATATCATCATGCTAATGGCGCCATTGTCAAAAACGTCGGAAGTGTTTCGGACTCATTCGGCCAGGTAGGTTACTGCTCTTTATGATATATCCCAATGAGCTCAATCAATCCAGAACGATTCCGTTATTGCCGGCGTTAACCTCAACCATCGGTGCCTGCTGTTGGTTCGTATGGGGTTATCTTGACAAAGATATATATGTATGTGCACCTAGTGTGATCGCCATGGTTTTCGGTTTGATGCAGCTTGCATTGATCGCCATCTACGGCTCTGGGCGATCCGCTAAATATCCATAATCCTTCTGGCGTTTTTTCATAAATATTTTATCAGTTGCTTGATCGTGTGCAATCATTGTTCTCTGAACGCGGTGGGTTTCGCCATCGCGAAGGGCCATGTACGGTCAGATATCTTTTTCGCCCTTTAGATCAAATTGTCTGTACGCTCTTCCGGATCGTCGTCAATCCGTTGCTGTGGCTAGTCATTGCAATGGAGGCTGTGCATCCTTCAACGGCGATTGAACATCTTGTTGAGCTCGATGCCTCGTTCGACGAAGGGGTTGATATCGCTTTGACCTTCTTCCTCGTCGCTGTTATTGTTGGGGCCGTCCTGAAATGGGTTTACTCATTTCTGAAGAAGCCATTACCATTAACAATCGCCGTGTTCATCGTTGGCGGGGTGTTAGCCTTGCTGGCCGACCGTTATCACCTCGGGTTGATCGGCGAGAGCATCAAGATGGCCGAGGAGGTCCATCCCAACCTCATCTTCTTCATCCTTTTGCCCCCGCTACTATTTGAGGCGGCGTCCCTAACCGACTGGCCCGTTTTCCGGAAGGTGTTCGCCCAGAGCCTTTGGCTCGCCGGTCCTGGCGCCCTGATCGCCACCGGGTTCATGGGCACGTTCGTCTACATCATATTCAACTTCATTCTTCCTGATGCGAATTGGTCATTTGCCGATTGCCTCATGTTCTGTTCAATGTTCGCAGCCACCGATACGGTAATACACTTGTTTGAACACCAACCACAATACGATTCTGTAAATGCAGACTTGGGAACGTTACATTTGCAAAAAGGTTTCGCGTCGTGTTTTAGATTTTCTGACGATCATGGAGTTCAGGTCGCTGTTGTGACGACATTGGACAGCCTTGGCGTACCCAACCGTGTATCGGCTCCTATTGTTGGCGAATCCCTGCTGAATGACGGCACCGCCATCGTCCTGTTCCAGATCTTCAAGGGCCTCGCCGTTGGCGAATCGCCCTCGTTCGGGGCGATCACGGGCAAGTTCATCCAGCTGGCGTTCGGTGGCGTGTCGTGGGGTTATTTCTGTGCGCTGATCGTGTCGACCATGTTGGCCAATATCTCAACCGATAGCAATATCGAGATCACGTTGTTGTTCGCCGGATCCTACATTGCATATTTCATGGCCGATGCCGTTCTCCACGTCTCTGGTGTATTGGCCGTCATCGTGTTCGGATTGTTCATGGCGGCCAAGGTGATATTCCAGCTCCATTGCCCCCCATTCGTTGCTTAAACCCACTCTCAGGGAATGTACGTCGTCAGTCCCGACGTGGCCAAATTCGAGGAGTCGTTTAAGCAGCAGATCGCGTTCTTCTGCAACACGCTGATCTTCTTCCTGGCGGGGATCGTCTCGTTCCATCGCGTGATGTACATGCCCGATATCACCGCCTCTTACGCCAACTGGTTGACTATGGCCGCCCTGTTCCTGATCCTGATCCTGGCCAGGATCGTCACCGTCACCGCCCTCTGGCCGATCCTCCAGCGCACCGGCTACCAGATGACGGTCGCCGAGGGCAAGATCGTGGTCTGGGCCGGGCTGCGTGGCGCCATGACGGTGGCGCTGGCCCTGGCCATGGACCTGGATAAGAACATATCGAAGAGCACGAAGGATTTGATGGTATTCCATCTCGCCGGACTGACCTGTCTGTCCCTGCTGATCAACGGGACCACGATCGACAAGCTCTACGTTTTCCTGGATATTCACCCGCCCAACCCGTATCGCTCGCTCATGTTCGATAAGGCCATGGCCGAGCTCGAATGCAGTTATATGCCCGAGAAGGTGATCGAGCTCCAGAACGACCCGTTCTTTGCCGGCGTGGATTGGGCGTCGGTCCAGGATCTGATACTGGACATGAGTAAAGCGGTGATTGAGGGCAGAGCCCGACCGGAATTCCAAGATAATGAGCCACTGGATGCGTACCTGATATTCACCAGGATGTTGGACCGACGCCATGTCAGAAAGAAAGGTGTTCACGAATCCGGAGAGGTCGAAGAAAGCGCAGGGCGATCATCGGTGGCAGTGTCGTCGGGAAATACCATCACGTGGGGTCACAAACACAAAGGGGAGGGCGTTGGAACGGCGACCCCGTCCGATCCCAATATGGTGGAGTTGATTGTATCGCCACGAGGGCGCCATGTTGACGACTCAATCCTGTCCAGCACATTGTCGGCATCGCCTATCGATAAGCTCTTTGGATTCGATGACAAAGCGCATATCATCGATATCGAGCAGAATCCCGACCCGATTCTGACGGCGGATGAGCCCCATCAGGAATCGGCAGGAGAGGTTCATCGCCAGAATCACGATCGCCCATCGCCGGTTATGCAACTGCGAATACTGAGACAGATGACGCAATCGATGAAGTTGCGACAGCGAATCTCTCGCCGTCTAGCGCGGGTTGACGAGGACGACCGCAACGCTCAGATCGTCCTGACCTTGTTCAACGCTCTGAAAGCCGATTTCCGAGAGCAGTTCGAGTCGCACCATTTGAGCCATGAAGCGGTCTGGATGCTGTTCGATGCCGCTAATGACGGAATCGAATCCTGCAGCTCGAAACGCCCGTCGTTGTCCCAGCCGTTTAGGGCAGAATGGTCGTCACTGTCAATCAAACTTGAGAGGAATGTTATATCGCCATGGCTTCGACAGTATCAGGATATCAAGTCAGTTCTAGCACTCGAGTTTTACTCTTCAACATTATATTCAATGTGGTTTCGTTTTTTTCGTGCAGCCGTTCAGCACAATTTGAGTTGTTTCCAAGAATCTGGTTCTCACATGTTGCTGTTTTGGCAGAGTGGTTCGCGCTTTAGGTAATTGGATCATGTTGGAGAACATGTTCGTGTCGTTGGAGGTGCTATACGCGTTCATCGAGTCCCATATAACTGTGGTGGAGAAGGTGTCGAAGGAGGTGCTGACTGACCCCGGTGCGATCAACAAGGTCCTATCGAGTATGGTGAAGAAGGCGGAAGCCCTGCTGGCTGGCCATCGCCAAGCCATGCCGGCATTCTACGCTGTCATCGTTACTGTCTTGGCCTGTCGCCGTCTACTGCATTATAAACGCCAGAAGCTGCTGTCGCTCTCCAAAGAGGGCGTTATCGATCAGAAGGACATGGTCGGGTTGATCGCTTCAATAGATAAGCGCCTTTCCAATCTGTCGTCGATCACGTGCATGTTCCGGATCAGTCAGATTCGGGTCTTAGATCGGGAGCGGTCGAAACTCGTGGGAGCGGCGGGAGTGGCGTTCGCGGATCGGTCCAAAGAGCTGATCAAGAAACGATTGAAGAAGGTGATGAGGACGACACAGTTCAGGAGAGTGAACAGCGAGGAGCGGTCGCATCACGGTTTGTTGGGCGCCGATGGCGATTCCGAGCTGTTCGGGGATCAACTGGAAGGGCATGTGATGACCCAGGTCGCCAATACGGTTGAGGCGCACCATCGCACCGTTAGGTATGATGAAAAGAGCTTCCTGGAGCAGGCCGATTATGGATCGGATTATTCACTATGAGGTTGCAGAAACTCCTCGAAAATACACAATTAATATTCAAATGACCGGGAAAGAAGACACATCGGATGTTCCGTAAACCACAGGAAATAGCACAACAAGCTTTTGACGAATGAGGAGCGCCGAGAAGTGTATCCCGACTCCAGGAAATGTGGGACGTTCTGAGGAAAAGAATACGTTTTGATCGAAAAATTGATCATGAGAGGTATTCCAGCAAAGCAACGAACATGCCAGTGACATCTGCAAAGGTTAAGCCAGGCCCTGCTGGGCTGACACCAACTCTGTAGTCTCCGAATCGTCCATGGGCGACTCCGATGCTGAAATGGAAGCGCTGAGCGAGTTGATGCTTTCCCTCGTGTGATATTTACGTGCATTCGCCAGACCAAGCATTTCCTGGAAAATACATTCTCCAGGAATAAGCCCGTTTTACGAGCGATTTTATTTACTGGAGCTGGATGCCCTGTAGGGTTTTCAACGCAATTCACGAGAAGAACGATCACAGAAAACCCAGATTAAGTGCCCGAACCGACAGATCATATTTAACTTAAGCACTTTTTTGAAACTTGTTGACCAATTTCGTCATCCACCTTTTGTATATGAAATTGCCTGTGAAACGGGCAATTTTCCGAAATATTTCCTGGAAAACTTCTTCTGGTGAATACGAATTTCGCCATATCCCAACAGGGTATGCACCTCCGCATTCAGCACTTCCATTTCAGCGTCTAGGGTCGCCCAACGACCATGACGCTTCAGATTCGGTGTTGCTCAAGATTTTAAGCCAATAATTCGCGTCTTCCAACTTGATGAAAAAATTTCAATCCTTTCTTGGGCGTTTCGACCAAACCATGGGTTGCCCTGCACGGTCAAAACAGGTATTCCTCGATTGCTTGCGCCATCTCAGGATCGGTGAAGTCTTGCGACATTCTCATGAGCTCCAGGACCGATATCGGCATTGAGTCTACGAGGATGCAGTGAGCCTTAGTTGTGACAATGCATTCATATGTATAACATGGCCGATGATTTGTCGCTCAATCGAACGCTCTCTGCGGAAGCGATTTGGACTCGCATTTTAGTCAGGAATTAATTACCCTCGAGGTCCGACAGTATTTTGAAAGTGCTGACAAAATCACATATTTTATGGCGCTTCTAGCACGCAAAGGGAGTCGAGCAGCAGATAGGCTTCAAGACGTTGAACAGGAATTATCACTTCTGATGACGGAATGACTCATTTCTGTGTTTTGATACCCCGTTTTATGAGGGTATATCGCAGGAGATAATTACCCAGGTGGTATATGCTAACATGCCATCTTGTGAGGGTCCATCGCACGAGAAAGTGATTGTGTGGGGTTTGCCAGGGCTCTACTGTATTCTACGTCGTTCGAACGTCCATGTGTTCATTGACGCAACGTTCCGGTCTGTGCCTGCTCCTTCTCCCAACTTCTCATTGTCATGGCTAAAGATGACGATTTTGACCTCTATCTACCCGTGTTCTATGTTTTAATTACGGGCAAATCTCAACAAGAATTCATGAACGCCGCCGTGGAGGCGGATATATCTCCAGGGAGCATTTGCTGCGACTTTGACGTTGAGCTAATGGGCCCTCAATCGTGAATACCTTGTTCCCTGTCACCCATATTTTTACTCACTTTATCTGATCGTCTAAAACGCCAGGCCTCATCAGCCTGTTGAACGATTTTGAGCATACACCAATATCCATGAGTCGTCAACGAACGGCGTGCTTCCAATGAACGAAACATCCAGTGATGGGTTGCAGGATATATGCCAAGATTATCAGATAAAGTGAGTAAAAAATGGGTGAGGGGGAACACGTTATGTACGTTTGATGGCACCCAATACATCAAAGCAACAGCAGATGGTACCCGGTGATATATCCGCCTCCACGGCGGCGTTGATTTGGTACAAACCAAATTCATAAACGTTTTGTTGAGATTTGCCTGTTATTAAAACATAGAACACTCGTAGATAGAGATCAGAATCGTCATCTTTAGCCATGACGATGAGAAGTTGGGAGAAGGAGCAGGCACAGACCGGAGCGTTGCGTCAATGAACACATTGGACGTTCGAACGTCGTAAAGTACAGTAGAGCACTGGCAAACCCCACCCAATAACTTTCTCTCCTGCGATGGACCTTCACAAGATGGCATGTTAGCATATACCACTTGGTAATTATCCCCTCCGATGAACCATCATAAAACGGGGTATTAAAACACAAAATGAGTCATTCCGCCATTCGAAAGTGATAATTCTGGCTGTTCAATGTCTTGAAGCCTATCTGCTGCTCGACTCCCTTTGCGTGCGCGCGAGACGCCATAAAATTTGCGATTTTGTCAGCACTTTCAAAATACTATCGGACATCGATTCCTAACTAATGCGAGTCCAAATCGATCCCGCAGACAGCGTTCGATTGAGCGATACAAATCATGGGCTATGACATACATATGACTAAAAAGTCAATATGCGCATCACATCTTACATTGTTGTCACATATCTATTGCTGTTGCAGAGATCTGCCATTCGCACGTATGCTCAGAAGGGCCTAGAATCGTCCCATGTTCTAACACAATTAGAGTGGAATGGCATCCTTAGGCTCGCAAAATTGTTGCCCGGTACTTTTTGCATCTGTAGTGAACCGCGGTTTCGTTCTTTGCCGCGCCACTCCATGTGAAAATTTGACCATCGACACGACTCACCCAGATTCTTAAGGTCTTGCTGTTGCGACATTAACGATGAAGTCAGAATTCTTGTCCTCAGTGCCAGACTTGTTCTGCATAGCAGCCATAACCTCGTTAAAAGTGGCTGGCGGGGGGTGGTCGCCTGGCCCGAACCGAGTTGTAACGTGGGTAACCCAGCCATCCGAGTCACAGCATGTCCGGAGTTTCAGCCCAACTCAACACACTCCGTCATTGGCCTCACGGACCTACAGTACACCTTTTGACGGACAATTGAATTCAAATATAATCTCTGACGTTAATTACGACAGATCTCGGGTGAACTTGACCTGAATATATAGATAGCTCGTTTTGCCATACCTTAGCCTATAGGTGCTTCTGTTCTTTATTATGATTATCAATTCTAGTTCCAGCGTCCAAAATTCATAAAACGAGCCATTAGCGGGCTCTGCGCGAGATTTGGGTGTTTGTCAAGGTAGCAACGTCCGTAGACGTCTGTCGGTCTCGGGACCTGGAGCGTCGTGTAGCCACGACGATTACCTGTCCGGTGGTACCTTGTGCGGCTTCGTCGGATGCGTTCCAGGGGGCGCTGCGTTCATCGGCAGCGTCGTCATCGTCGGGGCGCGCGCCGCGACAGGTCCCGAGACCGACAGACGTCTAC
>OUQQ01000643.1:0-11233 GCA_900404475.1 Spongospora subterranea | reverse complement strand
ATAAACCGTATTTCGTGTGTATTAAACACAGTTTTCCCGTAATTTCAAATCCGAAATCACAGTGTAAAGACCCCCGTATTTGCCATTTTCCTGACGGATTATTCTGTGGTCTACGGTAGACTTTCGTCATCACGCGTCTGTTTGTCGACCCCGAGTGTTTGACTCTTGCGTCCAGACTTTGTGTAGCACAAAACGTGTGCAGCAAAAAGCAATCTTCCCGCCTCATTTTTTATACGCGAACATACCCGGAATGGCGACATTCTGAGCACTTGACTTTTTCACTCTTTGTCACAGTATAAACGCCTTCAGCATTCGAATGCCCGCTCAGCAGCATCCTGATTTCGAATTCAGTTAGCGCATTCCATATTGTTCAGTAGTCATGGTTGGCATGTTATCAACAAGAAAGTTAGCGACAATATCGTGTTCATCTTTTGAACATGCTATATTGCCCACCATTTTGGCCAACTATACATATAAACCAGCTGTTGCTGCTCCAAGCAATTTGCTCATTCACATACGTCTTGGTTGCATTCATTATCTGTACTGCTGATGTTATCGAATTTCTCGTCTGCATTCGCAGGTTCCGTATACTATCAGGACAACGGTATTCAACATCTCCCCATTCGTATGAGGAACGCAGTATCAGCATTTTTGAGTTCATTCATTCGTCCTGCAATTCATGACGCGATGTGGAGTCCAGCGTCAACGAATCGTACGACAGGGTAGCCTACCAGCTGTGATTTGAAACCGAGCCAAATTGGGTTTTTGAAAAAAAAACACAATCCTAAGACGTGAAAGTGGATGCACCAAATATTGTGGTACCGTTTTTTTTTCGACAGTCTACAGTTTTGAAGATCTGTTATCTACGGTACTGTAGCCAAAATAAATCACAAAGCGATGCTCTATAAAACATGGTAAATTCTCATAATATAGTATAAACACAAATAGACTGTCAGATGGTGTCGAGGGCGCCACAAACTTGAACAACAATCGACGACAGGTCCGATAGAATAACGACAACATAGAGGTTCTCCCCCCCATACTCGAAGTCATGTTGTGACCGATTCCAGGTCTTCCCCGAATCGACCGGTCTCCACGATATTGGACTATCAGCGAACCCAAACACCTGCTCACACAGGCGTTAAGAAAAGGTACATGAGCAGAGAATCAGACTCGCTTACAGAAACAGCTGCCCAAGGAACGGATTTACTCTCCACAAGCGACTTTGCCTCGTTCATCCAACTTTCGACTGTGTTCGATGAGATCATACCAGACAGGCGCCGGGTAGAACACGAACATGGGCTTGATTGAAATTCCATCTCTCCAAACGAAAACGTCGAAGCGAATTGATTAGACGGTGTCGCCTTACCAGCATCGTTGATGGAAGTGATTAATTTAGCGTTGATAGCACCGATCCAATCAACTAAATCTTGTACAGCCGATAACCTCTGGTTCTCGTCAGTGGAGAACTCGCTGACAAATCCGTTATTCGCCCATCGTTCTAACGAAGTTGGCACCAGAATGTCGCCGAAGGGATGGGAAGTTAACGGGCAATCAATCTTGGAAACGATAGCGCCATCTGGGAAGCGAATCTCGTTAGAGCCGGAGCTGTTCGAGTAGCAGACTAGGAGAGTGCAAGGATCGGTGCGATCTTTGACACACCATAAGACCCGTTTATATAGGGATTGACCGGGGCGGAACGATGGATCTCTCATATCAATCGTGATATCGAGGCGAGTCGACTCCCTGTTCCGAATTTGACATCGTTTTCCAACCAGACCGAGTGAATGATATGTCTCCTTATCCACTGATAGGCAGAGGAACCCATTGGGCAGGATCGCAACGACATTGTCACGATCAATATGGGCGTCATATGATATGGCTGATAGCTCCCCTTGACGAATGTACTTCTCGATAAATGATGGCTCCAATAACAATGCGATCGGTAATTGTACTTTATACGCAAACGCTCCAGATGATGTAGCCGGTACCGACGCCAACGGCAACACCAATTCAATCTCGTGGTTTAAAAACAGCCGGCATGGCGAAACGGAATCCGGTGAATATCGGAACACAACCCGTGATGGCAATGGTGCGCCTTTGAATTTGAAAGATTGCATTCAATGGGTGAGGGATGATCCCCCGATGATCAGGTCAGTTCACCCGAAAACATGTCGCCAGATGTGAAATACACAGACTCCGTCACGGACTTCACTTTCGACGCGTATCGGCTTTGACGACATTTTTCGGTTTTCCTCGATCAGCCATGCCCTTGGTAGTAATTGTGGGTCATCCTTCATCAGGCAAAAGGTCAGGTCTAGTTTTGGTGTGAGCCGCGATCGCTGAGGTTGAACGATGTTGTCGCAGTCGCCTGTCTCGGCAGCTATGCGAATACCTAGAAAGTCGCGGGTCTCAGGTCGAAGTGGTTAGCGACGAACGAGCGCTTGTGGCCCGATCCGCGTATGGAAACTTCACAACGGAAAAGATTGGCAGAAGCGCTGTGAAGTCTCTGGTCGAAAGACTGCTGACCGTAGAGACCATCGTGATAGTGGATTGCCTGAACACCATCAAAGGTTTTCGCTACGAATTGCATTGTCGAGCGAAGGCGCTCAAGACTCATCAATGCACTGTGTTCCTGGATATCCCTATAGAGCGCTGTCGAGAATGGGTTGGTCTTTTCACACTTTGTTAAGTTTTCGCTGCTGATATATCATAGGAGTCATCTAAACCCGAGAACGAAAAGTATCCAGTCCACGTATTCGAGGATCTAGTGTCCCGATTAGAAAGGCCAAACGCTGCAGTTCGCTGGGATCGTCCATTATTCACTGTATCTGAATCGGATAATGTTCCGTTTGAAGCTGTTGAAACGGCTCTCAAGTCAAATAGGACGCTCCCGTCCACGATGTCCACCGACGTTAATCGAGTTCAAGAGCCTCAGTTTTTGATCAACCTGGATATAATGACGCGAGATGTTGTCAACTCTATCATTGCCGCTCAATCCAGTTCAGAAGCTACCGTCATTCAGATTCCGCATACATCGGAGAAGATAGAACTAAACCGATCCGTTACGGTGGCATCGCTGCATCGATTAAGGAGAAGTTTCATCGCACAGATCAAGGCACATCCCGAAAAAGATGTAGCCGGTGCATTTGCACAATACATTAGGTTGAATTTAGGGTGAATAACTGTTCCTATGATCTTGCTCGGGTATTCTGTAGGAAAACTTGGTCATTTTTTATAACCAGACGCCGAAGTATATAAACGCGAACAACGTTCCCAAACTCAGAGCAGCGGACGCTGTTATTGCGATGCTCAATTCGACAAAAATCGATTTTCGGCTCTTTTTCACGGTCAGCTCATACCTAGATTTAATCTCAGTAAAAACATTGGTAACCCAAGAACGTGGCGCACATGAAAAAATACGCTCCTACGACGATTCCAATGACAAGAAATATAATGAACAGCGGGGCAAAAGCAGACGGGGGTACTGGAGCTTTATATGGAGAAAGTTCTTGAATCGGGATCATTATGAAAGATTACAGCAACAGTGTAATGGAATCTGATGATTTGAAAAGAGAAAATGATGACGCTCTGCGCAGTGCATACACATTAACTGACTGTGTATGTATGGCAGGGCTGCACTCTATCGGTGCCAGATCGCCCCCATGGACCAGCTCTCGATTGCGGCCTTCGTTGACTGCATATCATTAGATATGTTTAGGTCAAGACCATCATCTTTTCATAGTGCGTCGGAATCAATTTGTGTTCTCATGGTGTTGCGCTTGATATTTAACAGTCTATTCAACACTAATAATGACATCGTATCATTACTGTCATAGGTCTAAACGCTGATCAATGGAGCCACTTTTTCTACTCTCCAAACTAGTGTCAGTTGTGTTCTGTACACTCTGATTGTGTAGTAGTGTACAGTAGGTGACTGCTGTTCTGGGATTGGGGTCAGGTCAGTTCGTGTTTTCACTTCTGTCGTTGGCGATATGGATGGTATTTTTATACCAGCGGTACATACCGAACGAATCCTTTTAGACCTGGTCGATTCGAAATGGGCAATGGATGTTCTCACAGACGACGGTAAGTGGCAGGATTGAGGTCAGCTATCCGGTGCATATTTTTGAGAGCACTTGATGTAGATATTGATTTACCACCAGAACTGACCATCTCGATATCTCAGGATGGGCTTGATGATTGTACGTGAGTCACCTTCTTCTTTACGCCAGTGCTGAATGGAGTTTAGATTCTGGTCCCGCTCCCGACGCAGCTGTAGACGATGACAAATGGACAGATTTAGATTTACATCAGTTCATGCTCAGTCCCTCAATTCACTAAAATTATATAATATCAATGATAAGCTCTTTCACTTGTTGTTGGCTCATCAATCGCACTTTCCTTTCCACATCGACATATGGCGTTGACCTGAGCGGGATGTCGTATGGTATTCGGTCATTAGCTATCCGCCGAATTGAACATGGGTGCGCAATAATCAATAATGGTCGGGGTTGGCAGATTTACCATATGTCATCACCTGGGGATTATGGTATGTCGTCTTCGATATCAGGTCATATAAAAGGCATCATAGGGTCTAATCGCATATCGTACAACTGGGCGGGAGTCAGGAGGCGGGTTTGCCGAAAGCTCACCGCGATCTCTTCGAGGACGCCCCAACACCATTTCGACACCTTTGGCAGCTCTAATCCAGATGCCATATCCGCCTACAGAAGTGGCAATGCTTGTGTGGATGTGAACGTCGAGCTGTTCGAGACCGCGATCACTTGGTATACGAAGGCGATTGAGTTAGACCCATTGTTCACACAAGCGTGGGTCGGGAGAGCAATTGCTGAGTTCAAATTGAGGCAGTTTGACCAGTCGTGTAAAGATTTTTCCCAGTAGTGATCTCGGTTCGAGTGTTTCAATTCCTGGGCTAATATGAATCTACAGGGCTTTGACTGTTAATGGCGATGATGCAATACGCTATGAGGCTTTGATGGGTCGTGCAGCTTTACATGGTGCTAGGAACGATCTGGCACGTGCTGTACAAGATCTTAGCGATGCATTAGAGCTGCGACCGAATTGCGTTTGCGCCTTATTGAAACGGTCGGCAGTCTATTTGGCACAGAATGATTTGGAAAAAGCATTATCGGATGCGAACAAGGCGGAGATGATCGAGCCGAGAAGTCTTGCCGTATCATGCCAATTAGGGCGGGTTTATTCTGCAGAAGGGAACCACGGTCGCGCCATTCGTGAATGTTCCATGGCAGTTGCAACTGTCCCTGACCAAGGATTCCCAGAACCTTTCATCGCTCGAGCGGCTGCTCTGTTGAATGATGAACGAGCTAGTGAGGCATTACCAGACTGTGATGAAGCGGTGAGAAGGAATGGTGGGGTCAACGCCTTCGTCCAACGCGGAAAAGTCTATAAATCACTAGAGTTGTGGGCTAGAGCGATCGCCGACTTTACCGAAGCATTGAAGCTGAACCCTTTTGATCCCGACATCTTAACAGAGCGAGCTTGCTGCTATGACAAAGCTGGTAAGCATGATCTGGCAGTTTATGGACATGTGCAAGCTCTAAAAATCAGGGAAGACGCCACCGGAGAATCCCGAACAGAACCTTTCCATTTAACAAATAGTACATCAGATCCCTTTTCTGAAAGGATCCCTCATTCGAGGAATCATAATGATTTATACATATAGCGATATTTATTTACCGCTTACGCGTGGGTTTCTATTCAAGTTTGGGCCTATACGGAGGCCATGTTTCCTTTCATGAATTCTGCAGAGAACTGGGTGAATATGTTGGAGTCAGAGGTGCAATATTCCCGTTGGAAATTGCTGAGGTGTGGATCTTGGGGGTCGCATAGATACTTGAGCAATAACTCGTCTTGGTGAACGATATCCACATCAGGTAGGCCACGAAGTTTGACACGATGTAGCGGGAGCTGCGGAGAGATTTTACGAGAAAGATTGGTAGAGTCGATTAGCTTGTCCAACGACGCTTTCAATGGTGAAATGACTGAGGTGACCTGAGCTGCACGTTGGACCTCTCTCTAAGACCAAAATGAACTCGTATTTTCAATCCAGTGAACAATTGGGGTCTAACCTTGGCAGCTACTACTTTAGACACCTGTAGGGCTTTCTGAGCTTTCAACTGCTTACGGACGAGCTCACTCGCCTCGAACTGTGTCCGCCATCTTTGGTGCTCCTCGGTGCGGCGACGGATCCTCACCGCCCTCTGCTGTGCCTGCAAAGCGATCACCGCTTGATTCTTCTGTTTGCGCAGCGCATCGGCTTGAAGCCATTCATTATGATAGGTCTTTCGCGCTGCTCGGATACCATCCTGTACTTGCCGTCTAGCATCACGAACGACCCGCGACATTGTGATCGCCGTTGATGATGTTAGCCGGCCTGAACTGCAACCCCGTCAACAGTCTGTCGATGTCCGTCGTTGGAGCTACACTGCTACTGAAGCGTGACCAGGAATGGCAGTGATCATTGACCGGGGGAAGACAGTGTGATTACAGTTACCGGTGACAGTGGTGAAGGACGGTACCGCCAACAACTCCTGTCAATCCGGTGACAGTGGTGAAGGACGGTACCGCCAACAACTCCTGTCAATCCCACACAAGGGAGTTGGTCGCCTCACCAGAGGGCCAACAACTGCAACAACAACAACAACAATGTAGTACAAGTAAACGTTGTTGTTCATGGTTCAGGCGAGTGCCCAACCTGACGGTCAATATACTCAAACAATAGTATCCTTAGAACTGGCTCCATGGGTTCTCGATGCCAGATACCTAAATGACATCCCAATTCACATATCAAGAAAAGAACAGGTAGTCAAACAGTGACACTGATGGTGATTTCTTCAATGAGCAGTGTCATTCATACTGCTTCTTCCTTCAAATATTTCTGTATTTACTGTAATCTAAGTTGTTAATGACACTGATTTCCTAAAATCCTTTCTCTGAAATTGTGACTAATCCTATTGCCGAATGGTCATAATCGCATCAAGAGGACTCTATCACATGATGATCAAACAATTCCCATTACCTGAGCTTTAGACTGTCATCGGATATATCCTGTCCCTTATCCAATATTTCATGAACTGCATCAAGAATAGTATCAGTCGCTTTTGACAGCTCATTATTTGATGCTGGCACTGCAATGTTCTCATTATTCTGTAAATTATAGCTCAAGCGATGCTGTGTTTTCTTAAACATAACCATGGAATACCGATTGGAATCGTACAACAGACGCCGGTGAGAACATGTGTTTGAGTTTTTGGCTATTGACCGAGCTGCACATCGAGTAGACAATTGTACTTGGGGATAAATGCCCTCGGCTATCAGCAGCGACAGCGTTGATCTGATGTGGGGGAACACAAACGAAGACCAGAATACATGTAGAGAATATCTTGTGGGCAATCACCGCTTAGCGTATTATCTCAACACGAATCAATAGGTTGACAATACTTGAGCGTTATTGTAAAGCGATTGCACTTCCGTAATCAAGTCAGGCCTTCGTGTCGATACCAATATTCGGCTATCAGGAATACCTGGCCAGTCGTGAGATCAGAGAATCAAATTAGTACATGGATCTTACCGGATAATAGCAATGCCTTTAATAGAGCTTTACCCGTTATTCCACAACCAATTATTCCAATGCGAAACTTTTTGGGTGAGAGTATGTGTTGCAAGTTTCGTAAATGATCCCATAATGCACCGGATAGTGCACAACATTGCCTAAAGATCATGGGGTTCATTTCTGACACCATCTGGATAATACACCATTTACAGGATCACTTCATTACGAAAACCGGAATATGAGGCGAGAGCCGAGTCCAGCCGTTTGGGGGACATATACTCTGATAGGTTAATTGACAACGATGAGTCGATCGCAAGGTCAAGACCAAGCTGAGCCTCAAGACTACCACCCTCATAGGTGGATTCAGGCAACGCCAGGCTGCAGGGAATAACAGGGCTGCTTCCTTGATCGGAGCCTTCGTCATCATCCTGGGCCAACTGATCATCACGATGCTGATCAACAAGATCAACAGAATGCATATTGATAAAGAGTGAAGAGATCATGTCGAATTGCTGAGATGCCCCTTGATCATCGCTCGAAAGTTCATCCATGGCAATTGTTCGACAACAGGTTTTGTGGATCGTGTGTTGTACTCGGATTGATGCATTTAATGGACGAGTCTGACGACGACGAAGATGGTCAATATAAATGTATCAGTGATAAATTTCGCCATGGTACATGGAAGCCACCCGATTGGTGTCCTAAATGCCATTCACTAACTCGTGGAACAACGTCACCCAAATCTGAAATTGGCGACTGTAAATGTTATCTGTGGGAGACGACGCCCCGGTTTATGTGTATATATCATCTATTGATGAAATGTGGCAGATCCATCAATACTGGCTTGTTTAGGTAGATCAGCTCGGCAATTCCCCATCAATGACCTAAGACCCAAACTCGATCTCCCCCCAGTCACCAATCGCAATAGCGATATCGTCCCCCGTGATATGTCCCAGCAGACAGCATTCAGCAATTTTACTTTTGATGACGTTCAGAAGAGACTGCAGCTAATGATGCCGCGTAATATGGTTTGGAATATGATTAGGAAACGGAGGTCGCTGCCTAAAGAGAACCCTGCAAGCACGGCTCCTGTGATCTGGCTGTCTGAACCCAAACAGACAACAGGCGATGGGGCATCGCTGTCACTGAACGAATTGAAAAGGACCCTGCAATTGGTGGAAATTGAGTTAGGCGCATCGGTAAGGGAATGTTTACCAGCGACAGTTAGAATAATTGGACTTTGAGTGAACCCGTAGAAGACGCCGCCAATCGAGTACCATGAGATTGTGACCGAGTTGAAGCGATGTAATAAAGAGCAACGAACACAGGAAATGACAGATTGGGCATCGTCTCGTATGCTCGCTGTACGATATCTGGCTCAGCACGAAAAGGCCAGCCCAAAGCTCGAAAATAAAGCGGAAGAGCAGGAAAAGCTGTTGTGGGCTCAAGCTGAACGAAAGCTGAAATGGCGGGTACTGGAAACGGTCATGTCAGGGAAGTTCGTATCTGTAAACTTCCTGAATCAGCGAACCAAACAGAACAAAAAACACCGGCTAATGAAAAAAAAGACTGGTCCTCGTCTCAACCAATCTTAATAGAAAACTACGTTTTTTATTGTACTTGAAAATCGGCTGCGCTCGCATTCAGTGTCGAACCTTTGAATGAAGACGAGGGCCGAGGTTCTTTAGGAACCACTGATACTGATTCAGGAACGACTTTTTCTTTGGTCGTGACTCTCTTCACAGCAAGATCGGCAAATGCAGCTTCAATGTAGCGCTTCAGATCATGATACCCAAGGATGATCAACGAGGATCGATCACGACTCGACAAGATCATCTTTTCTGAAATTCCAGCATCAAGCTTATTCAGGCAATGGATAACCAGCGCTAAATCCAACACGGGATTGCCATTATCATCCACCTATAACCTCAATGGGTAGTAGGTCAGGGTAATCTGAAACGGAAAGCACAGCATTATCACCTGATGGAACAGGAAATCCCGGAATAGCTTGATTGGATACCGATCACCATGTTCAGACCCTATGTCATTGTATCCATCATAATTCCACATTATTCCCAAGCTCCATTTATACGATTACGTAGCATATACCGTACATTGAGAATCATTGAGAAATCCTGGACGTTCGTTGATAAAGCAGCATTTTGCCAGTAGACGAAACAAGCGACCGTTTTGAGCTTCAACTGCTAAATCAGTGGCATACGCGTCGGACTCTATGTATGAATGTTGCAGCTCTCGTAAAATACGATGGTGGATTATCTGTGACACGTCGAATATTGACGGTCGACGGCCATTTTCCCCATCGTCAAGCATCATTCGAAGAGCGCGACCGAGCCCCTTTGAGTACTGGACGTCAATAAAAGACATGGTCGTTGTGATGTCCTCAGCGACGGGAGCACGTTTCAAGATGAGGTACATTATGAGAAAAGCCAAATCTTGAACATCCTTAGCCTGAAGATCAGCAATACTGGGAGGAATACCCACTGTCACTACATCTTTCACGCCACAGCAATTGATCCGAATCCGGTTTGAGGCTGACGGTGATGGTAGTAATATTTTCCTGGGTTCGATAACCTGGCAGGCTAGGCCTGCAGAATGGATTGATGCCAGGGCGGAAACTACCTGGCATATAATAGACCAGATAATGTCTTGCGTTAAATGAGCGGTTCCTTGGACAAAATAATCATATAGAGTGATAGCGCCAGGATAAAAATCATACACAAAGCAAAGTGAACCTCCATCTTTGAAATCTTTGCAACAGAAGACGTCTTGAACTCCGACGATATTGGGGTTGCCACAAAGCAGCTTCCAAGGTTCCAATGCTTGATTGGATATGTCATCTGATAAAATACATCCTTGCATACGAAACAGCGCTACGACAGCGTTGGTCTTAGACCTGGTGGCTTTATAAACAAAAGTCATGAAGCTGAATAGCGGGCTTGGAACGGATGCAACACCAGTATGTTCCAGTGGAAATAGTGAATGAAAGCGGTCTCGATGAACAGTGATGGGAATATCTTTTCTGAATCGAGGATCATTTGAGTCAAGACGCATATTAAGTAACCTGTTTTTGTAGGATAACTGCTGATAAAATGATTCATTCATGAACATGGGAAGAACTTGTCGACGATTTCGATGTTGGCTTTGGAAAGTTTCTTGAGGGTATGCCGACCCGAACTGGAATCGCTAGGGTTAGAAACCCTACAGATATAGATGATTTTGGTTTTCTAACCTGATCTTGATATTCTTGACTCAATTCTTTATCAATGTCTGGGTCTAATTCAGGTTCTGACTCTAGATCGAACTCGGGCTCGACAGAACTTTGGGGTATAAAAGGAGTCGCATCAGCAAAAATGCCTACTTTCCTACAACCGCTTCCATCATCGCCGGACCAACTGCTTCGCTCCATAACGAGTTGGATGGGCCTTATTTCAGTTAATTGATGGTTGTAATTCTTGAAAAAAGCGAGCGGGGTCAGCTAACGGTTAGAACATCTCCAATGATGACCGATTAGTGATTGACGGGAGAAAGGGAGAAACATCACATAGGTGATAGGTGTAGAGGGGGATAAACACAATTATAGTGGGGACGGCCTCCTGGACCACCACATAGGTGATA
>OUQQ01000432.1:8211-27640 GCA_900404475.1 Spongospora subterranea | reverse complement strand
CAAGGTTATTGTTTACTCTGCGTCGTCGGATCACATTGTCGGTTGCTCTAAGCAATGGTTAATTGACTGTGGCTGGAATCATCATATCACAAATGATGCAGAACTACTTAGAGAACCCAAACCATGTTCGAGTAGGGTGTCGTTGGGAGATGACCATGTGCTGGAGCCTGGGATGATTGGTTCTGTTCCAGTTACGTTGGGAGGAAAGCAAGCGGTGATGGAATCGGTAATTCACGTTCCCTCCATGGGAAAGAATCTTCTGTCAGTTGGGATGAGCTGCAAAAGAGGTCTCTCGTGGAGGGAACGTGAATTACCGATTCCATCACCGCTTGCTTTCCTCCCAACATAACTGGAACAGAACCAATCATCCCAGACTCCAGCACATGGTCATCTCCCAACGACACCCTACTCGAACATGGTTTGGGTTCTCTAAGTAGTTCTGCATCATTTGTGACATGATGATTACAGCCACAGTCAATTAACCATTGCTTAGAGCAACCGACAATGTGGTCCGACGACGCAGAGCAAACAATAACCTTGTTCTGTTTATCCGTCAATATTCCCTGTCTCTTTAATTCAATGATGTAGGCGCTAACAGGTTTTTTTGAAATTCGAATTCAGAAATACTTTGGCACCACCGTCTCGGACGCTACAATTTTCAATCTCTGCGCTCATTATTGAGAATGAATTTATTGAATATTAGACCCGGAATCCAAGTGAGACAAGAACAGATCGCGTTAGCAGGTGTGAAGCATGCATCAAGGCGAAACTGAACACGTGGACCGTATCCTTCAAGAGCTCCAGACCGTCGATCTGTAAGCCACTCCAGTTAGTATATTCCGATGTGATGAGCCCATTTCCTGTCCCAGTATTTTTATCTGGTGCTCGGTATGTCGTGATCTTCATCGACGACCACAGTCGGTTTGTCTGGCTTTATCTTTTGCGAAGCAAGTCAGACGTTGCTTCCCGGGTTAGAGAATTCGCAAAACAAACAACTCGGTATAAAGGAACAAAACTCGAACAGCTCATTTCGCTTCAAATTGATAACGGAGGGGAATATATGTCTGCAAATCTACAAAAATGGTTACTAGACGAAGGAATCTCATATCGAACAACAGTACGATATACACCAGAACACAACGGTGTTGCTGAACGAGTAAACCGCACATTGCTAGAGATGGCAGAATGCATTCGAATACATGCAGGCTTGGAGAAGCAATTCTGGGAAGATGCGATTGATACAGCAGTGAACCTATATAATCGAAGAATCCACCGAACGAGAGGGAAGACTCCCTTCGAGGCATGGCATGGTCGACGTCCATTGCTAAATCATCGCCGGGTCTTTGGAAGCAAAGCATGGTATAGGATTCCTGATCAGTTACGTCGAAAATGGGATGAACGTGCAGCACCAGCCGTCATGTTGGGTTATCGTTCTCGTCAGAAGGCTTGGAGGTTACTGGACATCAACAACCGTCGTCTTATATCAATCGATATGGCAGTTTTTGATAAAGAACGCTTTACGTTTGCAAAAACATTATCTTCAGATGGACACACCGTGGCTGACAATGAAGCGATTGTATCTCTGATGCTAGGGAATGCGCGTTTATTCCATCCTGACAAGATGCTGGAACCAATATTCGAACAAGAACCGAAGTTACCAGAATCGATGCAACCTCAGCCAGCACGAGATTCGTCTTCAAGATCAACTTCTGGCGCAACAGGATTTTCTGACCAGCCGAATTTACCATCATCGGGATCAAGACCAACTTCTGGCGTAACAGGATCATCATCGGGATCAATGGAATACCAATCAGAACGAGGCTAGTCTTCTTCCATATCAACTTGGGAATGCCAAGATCAGTTTTTGGTCGAGTAATCCTGTGTACTCCCAGTTGTTTCCCTGCTTCCGCCTGGCCGAAACAAGTACCCTTGAGTATCCACTGCAGGAACCTGTTAGACCAGATTACAGTTGGGATAGGTGCTTTAGTCCAGTGGCCATGAGATTATGCTTTGACGCTTACACAGCGTTCAACGTTTTCTGTGGATGTTCGCTTTGCAAATATTCATCCGCAGGACCTGATTTCGCCGTTCGGCTCATCAGACCGCCGCATTGGTCGCCCTCTTCTTACGCGGGGGAATCGCGTCGAACGGGCTTCACTGCAAGTGTGGATTTGACTCCTCTGAGGTATCTTCTCGCAAGCAGCGGCCTCAACGATTGGTTAGCGCCCCGCTTGGAGGTATGGCGAGTTGAAGTTGACGTTGATCCTGGTATTATTTGTGCGTTATCACCACCGCCGAGTCGATTTGAACACGATGCATCGAGTGGGAGGATCTCCTTCAACAGTCGTCGCTTTTTAGCTTTCTGCAAATTTGAAGTGTAGCGTTTTTTTGTGCAGTTTGTGAGATTCAGTTGTCTGGACGCTTTGCTCTCAGCATATTTTTTGCTGCGACATTCGAAGCATCCACTGTGAATGGTACCCTGTTTTTGTTTTGTGTAATGTGCTGTGTTGAACTACAACTTACTAACTTGCCATGATTTTTTAGGAGGCGCGTCACCGCTCACCAGCCGAGAGATTTACCAGGCACATCCTGTATCAATAGAATCACGATTATTTCAAACTATTCATAAAGTTGCTGTTCAAAACAACCACCTCAAATGGGCGAACTACTCTGTATTGAATTAATGCCAATTATAGGACAAGGTAAATTGCGGTGTAGCATCGAAGGAGTCTCGTTGGTTCTGACTAGTATTGACTTGAGGAATTGACTTTTTTTTCCGACTAGTATTGGCTTGACCAAAAGCCTTTCTTTTCCGACTAGATTCGGCTTGATCCGGAATAGCCATGACTAGAGGAGTAGCCTTTGTTTCCCGATCATTTTTGGCTTGACGATTAGGTATTTTTCTGGGAATAGGGGCTTGAAAATGCTCAGTAATTTGAGGAATAGTACTGACTTTCAAAGATTCAAGTAGACGCTGGAGCTGGAGCGTGGCTTTATTTTCGATCCCAGGTCGACGCTTCGCAATAATACGGTAGAGAGAAAAACAAAATAAATCAGACAGCATTGTTCCTGCTTCGTTAGATTGTGATTTCTCCGAGTATATCATTTTTCCGGAATGCCTATCAGTAAGTAACCTGCGTATAATGGCCGGGGCAACGTATCGAATGGCTTCGTCTTCCTCCATGCCGCATAGCGACAATAATACGAAATCAGCTTGTAAACAGAGGTTCAGAGAAAAAATTTGTACATAATAACGACTTGTGGAGCGGATCACGTTGCTGATATGGAGCAATATTTGCTTGATTTCGACAGCATGAAGAGGATACTTTGTTGAGATAGCGTCACTTTCATCTTGGAGCAGCCAGGCATCTTTAGGATCGCCCTGATCTTCAGCCTTTGTCAAATCAGCAAGTGAGGGAAGTTTGTACTTGATATACAATATCAGCCGTTGGTACACATTTGGTGTTCTTAGCGCGAGGACAGGTTCAGGATTCCACTTCAGGTCGAAACCTGATCCGGAATCCAACAAGCACTTGCTAATCAGGATTCGGAGATCCTCCGCGGCCTCTGATGTGGGCGTAGGAAAGACAATGTGGTGAAAATTCGTGAATGGGACATGATCAACATGGTTTTCCGGATCATTCATCCTTTCAATTGACTCAGCAAGGTGTAGAAATCTTGCTTTCATGTCTTTTTCTGGGACACAGTCGTTGGGGGCGAACTGCCAAAGCCATTTATAGCTTTTATATTTGTAGGGTTGTCGGCGTTTATATTTGTAGGGTTGTCGGCTTTTATATTTATAAGGTTGTCGTCCAGTACGTTGAGTGGTGATCGTACCCAGTGGTGCCGAATCGTGACTCGGCAAAAGGGAAGCGATAGAGGGCGAACCAGTGGTAAACTGGGGGGCAGCTGGGGGGATGCTTGGAGGGACGAAATCTGGAAAAATTAGGTCAAACTGTGTTTGCTTCGAGATCAGTTCGATGATATTCGAAGGAAACCTTTCATCTAGGAGGGTGTTTGTGATGGAGGTGAACCAATCTTCTAGTGTGATGATAGGGGGTGGAATTGTATCATCAACAGCCGATACGCAACGAAGTACCTCAATGGCTATGATTACCCGAAAATAGATCATGACGACAGTATAATAATGGAGCGAGAAGCGATGATCAATCAGACGATGATCGCCTCAGGATGTCCGTGAACGAAAACTCCGAAACCGATTCGCAGTTTGAGTCTGCCGACCTACGCAACTGCCGACCTACGCAACTACCCTAGGAACTGTGCTCGCGCCTACATATTTATCATCATTTTACGACCGCGTACACGCCTTGGGCAAACGGTACTGTGGAAATCGTAAATCGTCACGCTATGGCCCTTTCGAAGGCACTGGCATCGGAAATGCAGATGAACTTTCTGCAGGGCTGGCCCAGTATTTTGCCTTTAGTGAACATGGCCATGAACCACAAGATCCGTCCTCGAGTGAAGTATGCACCGGTCACCATCTTCACTGGCCTCGCCCCTTCACAATTATTATCTGTTTATTTTGGGTAGTCTAGACAAGGTTGTCGACATTCCCTTGAGTGCCGATTCTATATTCACACAAACGTCCAATTTTCTTGAACCTCTCGATAACATACATCAGTCGGTTCATAAAACAGTTTCGTCTCACCGAGCGAATGTCCGCTCACGTCGCCGTAAGCAGAAATCGGTTGAACAGGCCAATTTTTGGGAAGGTGATTACTGTCTCATCGCTACTAACATTCGACGTACCCCGTCTAAGACAGAATGTAGTTGGTATGAACCTGTCGCCATTGTAAGCGCAACTCCTCACCAGCTAATATTCACGGTTCGCGATTCAATAACGGGTTCGAGAACGACGTACACGCGTCTCGTCTCAAGTTCTACGACGACAGCCATCTCGATATCACCACGAAGCTAATGGAAAATGACCTGTCTCGATTGATTGGTGCCAGGTGTTTCCCTACTTCCGCCTGGCCACTATAAGTACCCTTGGCAAAGTTGGCACCTTCAGGTTTTTTGTATTCGGGTTTAATTGGGTTTTTCTAAGAAACCTAATCGTTTGAAAACCATTCAAATCGGGTTTATTAGGTTTAAAAATTCAAAAATGTTCCAAGGCCTCGCTCCAATTTTGGTTGGTTGATGAAAATCAGTGGCCTGAGTTGCAGAAGGTCGCTATCAACCTCGTCAGCATGTCCACATCTATTGCAGCTTCTGAACGAAACTTCTACACCATAGGCTTCGTCCATCTGAAGTTAAGAAACAGTTTGAGGTCATCGACGGTGGAGAAGCTGGTCTTCATCAAGAGCAACCTGTCAGCTTTCTACGATTTCTTGGAGGTTGAAGACACTGACAGAGGACCATGGAGATGAGTT
This sequence comes from Spongospora subterranea, assembly GCA_900404475.1. Classification (NCBI taxonomy): domain Eukaryota; phylum Endomyxa; class Phytomyxea; order Plasmodiophorida; family Plasmodiophoridae; genus Spongospora; species Spongospora subterranea. The sequence continues at coordinate 22,247 of OUQQ01000432.1, read as the reverse complement.
CGACGAGTAAACAAAGACGTCCAACTGCTCGTTTATCGGTTGATAGATCTTTTATGAGGGTGGTTCTGTTCGGAAACTCTCTGATGGCGACCATGATGATGTCGGGGCTTCATCCTGACCTTTTAATCTCGCCTTCCCCGGAAAAAACCATGATTTCAATAAAGAAAATCGGGTTTTATTGCAAAAAAACCTTAAACTTGATTTTCCCTTTAAAAATTCGTGGTTTTTCCAGCCCTGATTAGACCCAGTCCAACCATTGCGAGAGTTGAAGTTGCCGTCAACAATGTTAAGGCTGTTGCCTCAAAGCACTTGACAGTGAGCGACTCCCTCAAGGGAATGATCATTTTGATGGATGTAAATGATCATTACGCTCATGTTGTCGATTCGATTGACACAAGCCTCCAGGAAAAGCAATGTCGGCGATTTTGATGCGGAATGAAGTTCGCAAACCCGATGGAGGATCTTCCGAAAGACAGTACGACAAGGAAATCACAGCCCTACGAGCCGAACTGAACGAAATTCGTTCTCGTGATAAAGGGTTCTGCTACTACTGCAGATGTCCCAAGCAAAAGTGTTATTTGACTGGATACTATAACCTATATCCAAAACTACGTCCCAGATGAAACAGTTATCTGGTTGTAAATCCATAAAATGTTTACTCTGCTTCGTCTGGTATCGGAACCTGTAGCAAGTGCTGGTTGATCAACTGTGGATGTAATAACCGCATTACACATGATGCATCCTCGCTTACGAAAGACAACGCATTTTCAGGAGTTGAATTTGGGTGATGATAATAGGATCATTCAAGCAGGTGCTGGATTCGGTCAAGGTCTAATCACATTAGGCAGCATGACAGGGAGCAATGAACAACATCTCACATGTCCCATCAATGGGTAGGACACGAGGGTGTTCCTTCATGTTCCATGGTGATGAATGCACATTTTCCAAGCTGTATCTCAAGTTCCTGTTTGTAATGCCTTACCCCATATTCCAAGGATAAATCGTCTCTACTCAGTTCCCAATGCGCTTTTTAATAAATTTAAATTCATTTTCTTTTAAAAGTTTTTTTACAGATTGCAAAAAAACCGGTAAATACAACTAAAAACGAATGGAGTGAATAAGTGTATGTATGTACAACACGCACGGAGTTCTCTAAAATCTCTGGTAAATATGGCATGTATTGTATAGTCTGAGTGGTCGGGCCGTCGGCCGTCGGTGGATTATTGTCCTTGGTCAGCACCTCTTAATGCCGATTCGGTGATGGCTGGGGAGATATCCGACCCTGTCCCCATCAATATCAACGACATCCTATACCTACGCCACAATGGCTCACTGCTGCGCTGCTACCTTGTTGCCGTCATCGATGCTGGCTCAACGTTCGTCGTCTGCCTTGACGTCCGCCATCGCCATCTATCGCCCAATAAAGATGGCATTATGAAAATCAGCGATAGGTCCGATCTGCTTCCGCATACAACTTCCAACGTTCGTACTTGGGATGCGGAACATGGTTCGTCGTCGGTTCGTCAAGCATGGGAAGCCGTCGCCGATAAACCCATCAAGTTGAATTTCAAGAAAACAGGACGTCCAACCAGGTCGAAACCATGGAAGAACCTGAAACAAATTCTCAAACAAGAGGCGCTTCGTGAGAGCGATTTGTCAGTTCCGACCTATTCATCGATTCAAGGACCACCGTCTCTATTGCCGACCAAGAAGTATTGCGATCTGACGGGCGCGGTGGCGAAATACACCCACCCTCGCCTGCGGATGCGATATTCGTTATCCAGCCAGTATGTGGCGCTGGAGAATATGTCCAGACAGCTTGTACAGGCATATCTAGACATGAGACGAGCCAATACCGATATTAAATAATCCCTAAATCTGTTCGCGTTTACAGAATTCTCAACGTTTTCTGTCGATTGTCATTATAGTTCTACAAGTCGTTCTGTAATTTTTCATCTACAAAACTGTCGGCAGTTTTTCTGCAGGGTTGATCGGTAAAGCTCTGTAGGTTGTTATCTGTAATTATATATAGTAGTTAAGGTCGTTCACGATTCGGTTGATCTGGCGACAAACTTCCTGGATACCGCCGACACTATTTGGAACAATCAGTACGATAACTCTGACAGAATCCTTCCCATTTCCGCTCACCTGCATCGGTTGTGGCTGTCAAATGATGCGACAACAGCTCCTCGAAACACTTGTTGGCGCTATCGTATTTGTAGAAGGAACTGATGGCGTCCATTCCGAGTTGCTGTGGCCCATCGCCAAAGATCTTAATCAACGCCGGTGGAGCGCCTTCGACATTCGATTCCACATTATATAACGCCCTGAATTTATGGCGTTGTTCTCTGAGCAAAATAATGAACCAATCGGAATAGCTGTTTTCGAGCGCCTCCAAAGCTAAAGCGCGTTCTAAAACTGTCGCCCCTCCGGCCAAACAGACTCGCGTCAATGCGTTCTTGATCAATGTGCGGTTTGATCGTGGTAGAAGCCTTGAATCAGGACGAGGCGATGGAGATACTTTGTGACGCCTGGCAATTAGCGTTCGACGCTTCGACAGCGCGCGAACTTTCCGTTGACGAACGACTTCCACATTGGCGACGGGTTCTTGGAATGAAATCTCCATGGTGACACCATTGCGAGGGGCGTGCTCTTCTTCGTTGGGGGTTGATTCCTCACCGTCTCGGCCCTCGTTCTCAAACCGCTGCAGATTCTGCTGGCTAAGTCCACGATGCATGGATATTCGGCGAACTTGATGGGCCAGCAAGAAGCGATCGGCTGCCGGTTCCTTGCCCGACGACGCCGGAATCGAGGCTGGCATACCGAAAGGGAATATCTGGATACTGGCGTCAATGGCCATTGATGGCACAATAGGGGATGGCGACGACATCATCGTGTCGGATTGTTCCCCGTCGGGTGAGCGGTCTTCTTGGTACTGATAACCTTCAGAACTGGAATCGCTGGATGGGCGCGTATCCAATGGATCAGCCAGCGCAGATGACGATGACCACAATGTTCTCTTCTGAGCAGATGGCGCTTGGCTGACTATCACCGAATCAACGGATTTGTTTTCGCGATGAAATCGTCGATCGGTATGGATAGAGGGCTCTTTGGTCGTGGATATCAGGGCTCGGCGATTGAATGGGGAGACAGCCAGCATTGGAGGAAGCGGTTCTAGGTCGGGATTGCAGAGATTGCAATCGTCGTCTGGTTCGGCAGGCGACGGTATCGGCGTCGGAGAGCGTGCCTTGTTCGACTTCCAATCGCGAACGCGAGGATGTGGCAACCGCCGGCGATGAAGCGACATTGACTGGTGGATGGCGATAATCTGGCTGAGCGGCAACAAACAAGTAGAAAGTGTGTTGAGAATGGCGAGATCAGCCCGTCACATTATCAGGGATCACGATGATGATATTCCATCGGGCTCATAACCCAAAACTCAATCTGTGTAAATCTTTCGTGCCGCCAGGGGATACACCATCACCCCAACACCAACGACGGCCAACTCACATGGGCAGCAGCGCGGCCATCCAAACCCGTCCTCCTCGGTCCAACAGGCGCTCATGGAGCTATAGGCGAAACACTTTGCCGAGTCCCCACCAATTTCGGTTAACTCAGCGATTGGTTTCGCATCAATCGGGTCGTTGTTGGCTGCGGAAGACGTGAAAATGCAAACTTCGTTTGTTCATTTCAAAAACCAGAACGCCAACTCAATATGGTTTTCGATGAAATATCAATCGGAGAGATCTCGTCGCTTCAAACGTTGAAACTCATAGCGATCATAAACAAACTGATTGGCCTAAAAAACAAACAGATATTTTGAATAGAACCCGAAACAGAACACGTAAACAAGGAATTGAACATAGATAATGGGTGCCATTTAAGTTTATTTCAGATTATGATGTGATACTACATAGCAAACTCCGCTTCGAGCTCGGCCAGATCGGCGTCGATTTGGCTTTCGGCCGAGACAGGAATGGGCGCTGCGGCTTCTGCGATCATAGTAAGCACAACCAAACTGCACAGCGTAAACTTGAAATAACCGAAACAACGATACTATAACAAATTGAAACTTGAAGATTAGGTCGAATACCGACAAGGTTCCCAGTTCCATTACATGAAAACGTGCACAAAAAATTCAACACGCAAACCTTTTTTTCGAGCAGCCGGCAATTTCGAAGTTGGAACAGTTGGTGTTGCGAGGAAATCTTCCTCCATCTGTAGGCCCTCAAGTTCGGCGAGCTCAGCCTCCAGGTCTTCCTGAACGAAAAACTCAACACTTTTGCAGATAGGGAAGAGCTCTGATAAACAACGCTCACGTCTTGGTAATTGTTGGTACCGAACGGCTGTGATAAAGCATTATCAACTTCATCGACTTGGCTGACGGCCTCGTCAACCCCATCCATGATGTCAGCGACATTATCAACATCGCTAAAATCGGTCAGCACAAAAAACAAAACGGGTGAGACTTCAGTAAAAATCAAGCGCATACCATGCTTTAAGAGATATTTCGATTGCGTTCTTTCCGTGCTGCATTGCCGTAATAACTTCTTTGTTTGTTGCAGCCGACTCTAGAGCGAAGATTTGCGTTTCGAGATTCACTCTTTTGCCGAACATCTGCTCGATTTGTTTCTCGAACATTTTTTTCCTTTTCAGTTCGAATAACGCTCCTGTAATTGAGCATGAATATTACAGTACAACCAGGTGGACCCTCAGCAAAAACAAACAATGGAGAAAGGCGATGAAAAAATTAATGTTGGCAATTTTAGCTACCTCTTTTATCCTTTTTCTTTGACTTCATTTTGGCTGCTTCCAGACACGCGTCAGCCTGTTTCTGTAAATGATCTTCCCGTTTCCCGAGTTGTGTAATGGTTTCGCGAAGCATCATGATGCTCTCGTTCATATTGGGCGCAGGCGCCTTCTTTTTTCCAAACAGATTCATGACAGAAAACGTAAAATCGGCGCCCACAGATAAAACCGGCCCTTGGTCAGCGACCTGGTTGGCGATGTATTTCTGGATCCGTCCTGGTCGGATGAGCCACTCCGACAATGAATATCGCCGTCAATGGATATGATCGCCATAGTGTATATTGTGTAAATACACTCTCCAACAACGATCGCCATAGTGTATATTGTGTAAATACACTCTCCAACAACGATCGCCATAGTGTATATTGTGTAAATACACTCTCCAACACCGATCGCCTTAGTGTATATTGTATAAATACACTCTTCCATTCCGATCACATGTCCTGTAGTGCTTGTTCCATCATTCACATTCGTTGGCACAGACCTTTGGGGTTTTCGAGCAGTCTTTTTTGACAAAAATGATATGTCTCATAAGTTTCAATATGCTGGACATCGATATGAAATTGGCCGCGTAAGCGAAATGGTCCACGTATCAGGAGGTGTTCCGTGTTGGTCATGGCCAGACATTCGTTTGGCTCGGAATTGTGCTGTGCCGAGCCTGATCAAGGATGACAAACCTTCCGCTGACAAGGGTTACAGAGATGGGCGTAAACATTCCTTGACTCCAATTGAATATCCGTCATCAGAACAGGATCATCTGCTGAACCGTCAACTCACATTATTACACGCACTACACGAAATGGTCAACAAACGATTCAAACACTTTCGGTGATAAAGAACAATTCAAACATTCCCGAAAGCAACATCAGGTAGTTGTTGCTGCCTGTGCGAATCTGGTGCAGTTGAAGCTGATCGGGCAGCCTTTACCTGAAGCACATAAAATGCTGTTCAAGGCGTTTCGTTAACCTATAGAATTCCCCAGTGTACAACCGTCAGTAATCAATACGCTTTTGATGATTTCCAACAAAGACCGCATCTTCCTGTAGAGGTCCTTGGTATCACGGAATCCGAACTGATTGGAAAGTGTCAAATGGGTTTATTAATTTCATTGTATTGTCCATGTTAACGCACTTTCGCTCACAATCCCCAATTTTCAAGAATCAGGGCACCGGCGATGGTCTGTTTCGAAACAGTTTCCTCAGGTGTGTGGAAATATCGACAACCAACCCATGCCCTAATGCTGATGTGCGAAACGGGGCATCTGGACAACAGCGCCTAACTCAACCTGTTTGTTGACCAGCGAGAGATGTACCGCTTCATCGGGATTGTTTTCATGCCTCCGACTATATCGACGTTAGAAATGTTTCCACAACAGCAGCAGTTTCGTTGGCCAACCAACAGCCAGGTCTCGTTCAACGCCTTTAACAAGCCGAACAATACTCGCGATCAGTACCCACAGGACGCCCCAGAACCGCGAGTCGCCTCATTCCAACCGCTGACGACCGGGTTCATCGACTAAATCCGCTGTGTTGGCCCATCGTAGACCTGCCATTAACGATTGTAATCTGCCCCCAACCGACACATAGTAAACGGCGCCCACGACCGCTCTGATCGGCCATTCGGAGGATGTGACCGATTCCGGTATTCCCTGATTTATCTGTCCCATTAGCGAAGATATGGCGATACTCGCCGACGATGAACCGTATAGGCCAAAGATCACCCGCAATTGGATCCCTCGTCTTGGTCGAACCATTCGCGGTGCCCTGGCATCGCCGATGGTATTCACAGCGCGTTGTTGCAACATTTTCGCCGAATCTCATGGATGATTCCCTATAGACGTTCCCCCTATTATACGTGGTGTCAGCTGGGGTTATGGGCGCCACCGCCTTCTCCATACAGAATATGTACCTGACGCCCGGGACGTTCTTCAGCAAAAAGCGCCGGCAGTATGGCTGGCCGATGCCCGATGACGAGGAGTTCGGCCGGTGGTACATCGAGAAACACTATCGCAGGTATTTCGTCAATCGACAGAAGGCGCTGTGGGAAAAGGCGGGGATCCCACACCCCAAATAAACAGGCAGCCGTATTAGGGTTTCGTTATCTCCCGCCTTTGACAACCCTCGAAGGTAGTTTGATATCTGGTGAACGAGAACAGGTTCATATTTCCAACAGAGGTTTTCTCCAAATTCATGTACTTTCCCCGACGACGTTTACAAAATCGTCGTTGGTTTTACTAAATGGGGAAAACCATTCGATAACCGTTTTTTCAAACAGTCGGCGCCAATTGCTTATGCGGATTAGCAAAATGAAACAGCAAACGCAAGCGTTGACCATGGTGCCGAAGGACCGCGGGGGTCACGTTCCTGGCGATACACACACCATCAATTGCGTGACGGCGGTGGTTTGGGCCTTGGCGCCATCCGAATCATGGCGTTGGGGTCTGAGGACCTCCCGCTGGCGATATCGGTAGGGAGTCGGGTCCTGGTCCATCATTCACTGGGCCATGTCCGGTTCATTGGCCAAGTGGATTTCGCCGATGGCGAATGGATCGGTGTCGAACTTGATTATCCCGGTACAGTCAATCGCTGGTTGCCCAAAAACAACAACGCCATTTAACTGTGTTATCAAGTTGGCAACAACGATGGCAAAGTTGAAGATACACGTTATTTTAGCTGTAGCTCTAGACACGGTGTGTTCATGCGCCGAAAACAGGTCTTTGCAAACTATTTTTGTGTCAAGGACGTTTTCGTTTGAGTTTGGATCGAATATTCCATCATGTGTAAAATCACTAAGTGCTTCGTTTGAGAATACTGATGATGACGTGAAAACTGCTTCTTTTCAACGACCTATTGCCCGTGATTCAACCTGACGTGTTCACCAGGTTCGATCGGTTCTGGACGAAAGGCCCGATAGCGAGGATCAGCGTTGGGGGAATGACGCCAGTCCATCGGTACCCGATATCCAGCAGGATTGCAGTGGGGTCTATACCGAACAGGAGATCGATCGCATTGGAGGTATGTGCCTATAATCCGTTGATCGTCATCGCCATGGAACGTAACTGGCGCCAACTCTATGCCAGGTGTTACACATAATGGCGATACACCCTATGAACGAATCTGGGTGTTCGGCGAGAATCACCTGGGGCAACTGGGTCTGGGTCACCAGCGCAGCAATACGCTGGTGCCAGCGTTACTTGACCTATTCCATCAGTACGATGATCGCCAGATCCTGCTGCAGGTGGTGTTCGGCGGCAGTCAAACTCTGGCGTTGACCGCCTATGAGCAACGGGCTCCTCGCGTGCTCACCAGTGGAAGCTGTTCGATTGGGGCCGGGATTCCCGGCGCCGAACGCGATTGTATTGTGTTCAAACCGCTGGCGTTAACGCCCCACGATTCCACGATCTCAGCGATCGGTGCCAGTGCAACACTTTGCGCCATTGGCTATGTGGACGGTCTGGTAGTCGTCTGGGGCGCGTGGTCTACGGAAACCAAGCTAGCGACATCGGGGATTGTTGCACTGCAATGCGCCGGCGACCGTCTCGTGATCTTGGACGAGAATGGGCGTGTAACTTTGTTCGACAAGGACATTATATCGATTCATGTGCTGTTTGACGACGCCCATAGCACACCTATCAAAACCATCGCCTGTAGCTTAACTACGTGTCTGGCGCTATCAGGTCCCAATATTCATTTACTGTTTCCTTGACTGAAACTATGTTGTGTTCGTCGGTTATCGTGTTAATCGATGCAATTGGGATTGTTTAGTCGTTTTTCAAGTGGTATTGAAAAAAAAAGGATTTATCATTTATTATCGGCATTTTTGCAATGGCAAAACTCTGTTGTCTTATTTCTGATTTCCGGCTTCCTGTCTGCTGAGTAATTTGCACTATACGGCTGTAGAGACGGGTTGCGTATGGGCATGGCCTGCGGACGGTTTTCCCGGTTCAGATCGGGCGATAAGCGCTCAGAAAATCGATATCGGCGCCGTTATCGAACAGATCGACTGCGGAGATCGTCATTATCTCGCATTATCTGGTAATTCGACACAGACCCTATTTCACCTGCAATGTTCGACGCGCTCATTCATGGCCAGACGATGGCGATATATTTGTGTGGGGCTGTGGTGAATATGGCGCTCTTGGAACGGGGTCCTTACAAGATCAGGCAGAACCCATTATGCTGCCTTCCCTTTGCCGATCGGTGGTTCAGATCACCGCCGGGGCGCGCCACTCCATGTGTCTAACGGACCAAGGACGCGTCTGTTCTTGGGGCGACGGGTCCCAAGGGCAGCTGTACGAAAACCGATGTTTCGCTGACATGATTCGGTTCTCACGAATTTTAGTGGCCATGGCGACGTTTCCAGCTTCACCATCCCGCATCCGATCATCTCCCTAGACGGAAAAGGCGTCAAGCATATTCTTGCTGGTCCGGCACAATCTTTAGCATTTACACAACCGTTTATTGGTAATATTTCTGCAGAACTTTTCTGTCCACTCTAAAAAAGTCGTGCAGCTCCAACGCTGGTGCCCTCGTTAGTGACGTCGGAATTCAACGTCGATGCAGTTTCAGCACCGAGCATGTCTGAGCCGCCGTCATCGTTGAACGGGTTCAATGGCACTTTTGCCAGCGACTGCCTTGAGTTCGTTTCACAGTCTCCACGAAACAGCGCTACGCTGCTCTACGTTTGGAACGGGCGGCACTTAGGTCGGCATTTGTCAACATCGTCTTCCTGAGAGTAGGAATTTGTTGTTTCGTTCTTGAATTTCGTTTCTATTTCTGTCCTTGACATGAAGCTACTGTTTTGAGCTAACATGTGTTTTTATAAGAGGTGGACGCCATCGAATCGGATCGAGTTCAGCTTGTTCATCGATGCGTGCATTTCGAGGTCAGTGAGGAGATTCCATATCGTGGCGCATTAAACTTCTACCTTCGTAAGTGCTACGACCGCGATGCGTACGTTTTCAAGCATCTAACGACGACGGCGGTGAAACACGAATGCCGAGATCATCGGTCAATCAAGGGCACATTGCTGCTCGTCTGTCAAGTTCGCGCGCTCTCAGCAGTAGCGGGAACAGATTCCATCCCCGACTGGATCAGCTGGTTTCTTGACGCATTTCACCCGCTGGATGTCGCTCCTCGTTTTGTGCAACTGGCACCCCCTCCTGCACCTTCATGATTCTCCATATTCCTACTCACATTTTCTAAATTTCGTGTAATATGTGCTGTTAACAGGGTCATAGTTTTCGCTATATTTTCGTTCAACTGCGCTGCCAACGATAGAAGCTATTTTCTAGCACAATTGAACTTTTAACAGTGAAATATAGCAGGATATTTGGTCAATCAGCCTTTTTGGACTTGAATGATGATTTTCTCTCCATCATTTTGCTGGATGGCAATGGCGTTCGTGTACGACCAGAAAGATACTTGACCCGTTGACGACACATGTGCAAAAACATGAACGGAGATCCCGGAACGTAGAGCGCAATGATGAGCTGTAACAACCGAGCCCAAGAAAACTCAAAGTTCCACACGTTCGGCATGGCGATCGACCACTGCTGAGTTTTGAAAAAAAATCCCAAACTGTTGTAAATGCATAGCGTTTCGGCAACGAACCCCATCGGATATAAAATCTGTAATACATAAGAATGACAACGGCGTCAAGAAAATGTGCAAATTGATCGCATACCAAAAATCCAGAGTATCGAAGCCATAAGAGAGGGTAAGGAACCGAGCCGAAACTGTTGACGGCGTAATATAGATATCGGGGCACTTCAGCACAGGACCAGGCAACGCATAGCATGGCGACACACCAATTGGTTTGGACAGACTGGACCTATTGCCGAAAATCAACAATCATCTGGAACCGCATTGATCAAATCGAATCGAGGAGGGTGACAATTAATAAGTTCATTGGATGTACATGTGGCAGGAACGTACTTGCTCAACAACTCCATAAAGGACCAACCACCGCGACCCAACTTGGACGCAGACGGTCATGGCTGGGGAGGAAACTAGGCCGAATACTGACTGCAGAACTTCGAATATGGCAAGGAATTGAGCGAATACAACGGCGTATCGCACCCGAGCGTAGAACGATGACGGATCGGTGAGATTGGTGAACGTCAGAACTAGCACGTAGCTCCATGCGACAAACGAGATGAGATTGTGCAGGAACAGATACGTTTTCGTCAGCACCGATGATGACGCTGCTGCAGGTTTCGGCGACATTGACCCGATCGAAGAGCCAACCGCCACCGACATGACGATGGCTGCAAGTCGTGACGCGACCTTTGGATCAACTGGCGCCATCGTCGCGGCCTTCCTCCGGTGCCAACTTCACCGCAGCGCCACGCCGCACAGTCAGCCGGTTTAAGGGACGCGATGTCATCGTTGTCCAGCAGAAACAACCTCTTGACCCACAGCCGCCACGTGTTTTTGTATTTTTATTCAATCAACGATTGTCAATCGATCAATTCACGATCCTGATTCCTGGCGAATCGATTGCTGCTTGCGTCACGAAACCGTAATTATCAGGTCGAGAACCACAATGCAATGCTCGAACACCATCGTTGGAAACCGGTGTCGTTTTGAATCTGATATTCCATTCCACACGATAGGAATATTCATCAACATTTCCACCATTGATCCAACCTTTCGCTAAATTTGCAATAAATTTTTAGCGCCAACTGATGGTACGAAAATAGCAAAAAAAAAAGTAAACAAACCGTCAATACGTAATTTTAATAAATCTCCTGAACTTAAGAGCGAGCTGGTAGTTGTCAATGGGCTCGTTGCCAAAAGGCCGACAGATCGTCGGTATATGAGGTTATGGAGCATTGTAGATCATGATGACGAATCCTTGGCGAATATAGCTCCTGGATAAACACATCGACCACGCCAAGATAGCCTTTGGTGATGGCGGCCCGCAATGGCAGGTAGTTGTCGATGGCGATATTCACGCGATGATCGCGGAACAACAGTCGGACGACGTTGGGGTGATTGTGTTCGCAGGCGAAAACGATGGCGTCGTTGTCGTTATCGGATGGGTCGACCCGAGGATCGTTCATGAGCAGATCGACGACATCGGTGTGGCCATTGCGACAAGCCAAGATGATGGCGCTATTGGAGTTAGCTGCGGGATCCACACGCTCGCAACCGAGCAGGATTACAACAACGCTGGTTAAACCTAGTTCGGCGGCGCTTCGAATGGCCTCATTGTCGCAAGCGCCAGGATCGATTCGGTCGTCTTGTAATAACAGCTCGACGATAGCGGGCTGATTATTGACGGCGGCCCAACGTATCGCCAAATTAAAGTTGGCCGCTGGATCCACTCGGGAATCGGCTAATAATGCTTGGACGATTAGTTTCCTGCCACAAAGACAGGCGTGGCGGAAGGCGACGTTATTACGGTCGGCGGGGTTCACCCTACCGCCTTTCAGCAGCGCGTTCAGGAGCTGAATATAGCCGCGTTCACATGACCAACGAATGGTGCAACTATTGGGGGAGTGCTTGTTCATAGAAAACGTGGCGTTTTGTAAGGACTTGCTCACACGCAAACAGACATCCTGATCGGCGCTGTCCAGGAACGATACGATCACCTCAACCAGTTCCACATTCAGTCCATCAAACATTCCAGGAACGCCAGGGCCCTATGTTGAATATGGCGCTATTGTCGATGTCCCCGATGATTCACCTGCCAACCGCTACGGAGCGGAATAAATTCAGTGAAATATCAGGCGCAGGCCCCAATTGTGTGGTTGTGCAGAGTTTGGGGAGAACTGTGCACTTAACCGCGTATGAGTTGGAACAACGCGTCTCGTCATCGGCCAGTCGGTGGTATGGGTTTGGCACACTGGCACGCGGTGGTTACGCAACGCGTTCATTCAGTGTAGTGTCACAGTTGGCGTTTGTTGCGGGTGACGGTAGGGTACAGATTGATCGAAAATTGATCGAAACTGTGCGCAGCCCGTCTGTGGATACACTGGGTTTACAGTACCAACTGTTTTGGCGCCTTTTTTGTTTATATCAATGGATTCCTCTAATAATTCTGATTCCAACGGCGATCTTCCAATGTTCATTGGCCTGTGTGGACAGGTGCAATACACGATTGCTGAGAAGCAACAACTAATCACTGATGCTTATTCTATTACAAACAATATCGAAAACACAGCTCGACATTTGGCGAATAGAGACCTGTCGGACTCAGTATTGGAAGAAATCGTTCGGGTTTTCGAGAACCTGAAAATGAATGTCAAATCAAGACAAATCAGAGAGAAGTTTTGTTCGACCAGTTGGAGAATTGCAAAGGGAGCGTCTTTTGCCAGTCACAATCGCATCTCGTTTTCACGAGTTCATAAGGTACCAGTGTGTTTTATGCAATTTCAATTTTGAATTATTAGACTTGAGCCCACATTCATGCCTAATCAAAATTTAGCATTAAGAAAGCGTTTATGCCGTTTTGCTTGCAGATTGTTCATCGACGAACGGCTCATATTGCTCAAAACACCAGACACTCAGCAGAAACAATGGTCGATTTTGTGCAAGTCATAAACAACCATATTCAAATGATGATGAAGGTTGATCCAAGATGTGTTGTCAATCTTGACGAAACAAATATTGATTTTGATATGCCTGCAAAAACGACCCTGGAGCGTCGAGGGACAAGAACAATATCGGTGACCGGAAATGGAAGCAGTCAACGAGCGACTGTTCTGTCAGGGGTCACTCTCGACGGCACAAAACTTCCTCCCTTCGTAATCTGGAAGGGAAAGCCAGGAGGAGCTATCTCTAGGGAGATAACAGGCAATTATGTCAGTCGAGGTTTCCCAGCAGCTGTAGTGATGAGCGTGCAAGATAAGGCGTGGTGTTGGATACCAATGGGTTTGTGAAATGGGTGGACAAACTGTGGAAGCCCAGAAAAAAGAAGAATACTCATATTTGTTATTGGACTCTTTCAAGGCCCATATGACATCGCGTGTCGTCGACAAACTGTCCAGCGTTGGAACTGAGGTTGAATTTGTTGTCGCAGGGTATACATCCAAACTTCAGGTGTCAATGTCGCGATCAACAGACCCTTCAAAGTTTATATTCAGGGGCAGTATGACGGCTTCATGAATACGCGCATCTACAGCGCCAAACCAAAACGCACCGACATTACGAATTGGATCGTTGCAGCATGGGATCAAATCACTGATCAAACGATCAGGAACACATCGGAATACGCAAGTG
>OUQQ01000642.1:0-11177 GCA_900404475.1 Spongospora subterranea | reverse complement strand
GTGCAAAAAACCGAGACGCTCAAGAGCGATTTCAAAGGAGCGGCGAAACGATAAGCAAAATGTTTACAAATTCAGAAACAGTGAAGCGTTCATCCTTAAATTCTCATATTTCCAAAATGGATGGCCGTGAATACAAACGGAGCCAAAGAACGCAAATTGGTTTTCTGAAGATTAATTGAGGTAAACCAGAGTAGTCCTGACCAAGGACATTGAGATGCGTTGCCGTCAATCAATTCAGTCGGCATTGCTCGCCATCAACATGACGCTAATAAAAAAGAGAGTACCTAATCGCTAAGGCACGACATTGAAACCTGTCTACTGAATATCAAATCGAATAAAATCTTTCACAGTTTCACCACCGCCGTTTGAACCGGCAAGGGAGCGGACTCCGAATTCGGCCGCGAAATGGAAGTCTTATTGTCCAACAATGCTGCAGTGAGCAAGGGCTGCCATGTTCATTTATTAAATAGTGTCACACCAGACGCCATGTTCATTTATTAAATAGTGTCACACCAGACGCTAATATAATAGATATCGAATTTGAGATACGATCTGTCTAACAAGGCCTTGGTCGCTGCCGTCCTCAATCAGAGCTCAGACGTATTGTACAACGAGAAACAGCGTATATTATGAACAGTTTTAACGGGTTTCGCGCCGGCGTTTGCGCACAGACTTGGAATCCGCAGAAGATTTGCGTGAAGTCGATTTGCGTTTTTTCGACGATGAATGCCTATGCGAGGAAGACACATTCCGTGTGCGGGACGAGTCTGACAACTCAATCTCGGAGCGACGTCGCGACTTGCTAGATCGTCGACTTGTTCCGGACGATTTTCCCGACTTTGTACATTCGAATGACTTGTGGGCAGAACTGCCGCACGTGAAGCATTTGCTGACATGGATTTGATATCCCAGGAGGTCGACACGATCCGTCATCTGAGTGACCGTTGGACGAGGGCAATCGGCCAATGCATGGGATCCAGATGCACAGTTGGCGCAGCCAGGCCGAGGTCGGGTCCTCACTGATGTATGGCTGCAATTGATATGACCTTGTTGACCGCAAACATAGCAATGGAGGCGATTCTGGGATGGGGACCACTTCCGACGCGCCGGGCACCGTGTGAAATCATGCTTGTCTTTGCAGCATAACCAGCAGAATACAAACTTGGATAGTGCAGGCTGCTCTGACTTGCAACGGGACGCCTGGTGTGTGAAAAGACCACATAGGAAACACGGCGACTTTTTCCGCTCTTCCGTACAATCAGCACGCATATGTCCAACCTGATCGCAATGAAAACATTTCACTGTGATGTCTTTCGGGGCGAAATAACGACCGGCAGATCCTATTAAAATCCTCAGTGTTCGTTCATGCAAATTATGTTCTGTTTAAACTACCTTTGGATGTGTACTGTTGCGAAGGCGTAGAAACTGGCGATAGTTTAGCTACGGCGATATAATCATCTATGACACAGAAGACGTATTGGCGACTATTAGGTTCACATGATCGGGAAATATTTACAGTACCATTATCGTCGGCGATGGTGTCACCATCGTTGTCTGAGGATGGGATATGACTATCCCTCCGCTGTAAGTCTTCGATTTCATCGGACTGGTTAAAAATTTTGACTTCGCCGTCCTCAGAGCCCTCGCCAGATGAATGACCGACGACTACAATGGCCACTTCTGCAGATACAGTAGGGACAACATCGCAGCCCGACTCATCAGAATCCGTTGCATTTGTCATGTGGTTGGCCTCATCGCCATGTTCATCATCGGAAAGATTGAAAATCGCCCTGACCGCGACGCCGTCCATCTGCCCAAGGGCGGCAGCGTTTTCGTTGTCCCCACTGTGATCGTTGACCAAACTCCGAACGGGGAAATACTCAATTGCGGACATTTCCAACTGTACGAAACAGCAGAGCAGAATCCTGGGGATGGATTGTGTAAGAATGCTCGAAATAAACCGACAAAATGAATCGATTCATGACGGCCATGAGGCACTTCCGTTCGGCCGATAGCGAGTTGACTGCGAGTCGTCAACTTGTTATCGGCCGACCTGATTGTCAATTTGCTAAATGGTGTATTTTCATCTTTAACCGGATGTCACAACCTGATTTATACTGTTAAGGGCTTAGTGCACCGGTGCTCGCGAAATTCATCAAGGTCAGGACATATAAATTCATCGTTGATCAACATTTTCTATAGCGTGCGTCATCATACTCCACCCGATATACCGACTCTGCCGCTTTGCTATCCGAGTTTTATCGGTGTGACATTGCCTGTCAACTGCATGTATCGCTAGTAGCATTGAACAGTTATCATTGATCAAAGGATACCTCCTCCATCAAGTTGGAAATGCCATCTGTTTCGGGTATTTTTGGAATCAATTACTCAAACATTGAGGAAACCTAAGTGACGGCAACAATGGCACATAGACCCACCTGACGTTGATTCAATCAGATCTTGAGGACAATGTATCTGTTTATTGCAAAAAAACATTCACATGGGGCGTGAAATTTATCAGCTTCGGATGCGACGTAAGCGAGCAACCGAGAGCTGTGCGGAGAATTATTATCTGAAGATGAAGTCCGACTCGGAAAAAGTGCAGAAATCAAAAAAATGTCTCGGCCCGCAGTCAAAGTCCGCAACCGTGCTGGGACGGGGCGCAACCTTGATCGGTATAGCCAGTGCCAATATCTTCGTTACTCAGAACACGATCGTCGACGCTCGCAGATTGTCTGTGTTCGCAGAAACAGATCGCCCGGGCCCATTTATTTTGGTGACCTCTAAGGGAAAGACACGGACACTCCATTTGAAACAAATTCATCGTCAAAAGTCGCGTAACGTGTGATTGCTGTGGTTTGGTGTACGATACCGCATAGACATGGTGGATTCGTCGTCACTGTCTTCAGAGGAAGAACAGACGTCATTTCAGAAACCGACAGCGTCCGGTGCTGGTGGAACGACGTCCGCCAGCGACGACGATGACGCTTCGGTCACTCCGTATCCCTATCATGAACCTCGTATCTCGCCGGACCGCTTCCAAGCTCGAGTTCCTACGTCAATTCAGGTCAGCCGGGAGGTCTACAATTCTGAGCATGCGGCCCCTCGTCAAATCTGGGCCCGTGATCGTGTTCCCGCAAGCTCTGGTAATGCTTGCGGATTTCTCTACTTCTTTCACCGTTTTCTCGTTTACCGATAAATGGTTGTCATACTCAATATTTCTTGCAAAACCACTTTTTTGTTTGCTGTTTTTTTCATTAGGTTGACGTCTCACAGTTTAATCAAAATATATTTTGTTTGGATATTTTTGATACAATTCAGAATCTTTCGTCGGTTCCTGAGAGCACCTCTTTTCACACCTTTT
This sequence comes from Spongospora subterranea, assembly GCA_900404475.1. Taxonomy (NCBI): domain Eukaryota; phylum Endomyxa; class Phytomyxea; order Plasmodiophorida; family Plasmodiophoridae; genus Spongospora; species Spongospora subterranea. Next base: position 7,813 of record OUQQ01000642.1, on the reverse strand, counting down.
CCTCGCTTCATAGTTGAGTTTTATATCTCTCCTAATCTATTCTAACACGTCACATAGTTTCCTCGTTTCTGGAAAAAGCCTTCCATCGAGCCCCGTTCATTGCAGATGAACAATCGCTTCTCTCTGCTTTGAACGAAAACAATTACGAAAGTGATGCGGCTGTCAAAACCATACCTCGGTCTCGATTATCTCCTTCGGATTCCAGCCATTGGGTCAGATGCATTCAATTATGTTCTTCTTTTAATATTGATCGCTATACTTTATCTTATGCGGTCATATATTTTACAGATATATCCTTGATGATTATTGACAGGACTGTATTATCTATTCAGGGTACGTTGTGGATGAGAAAAATGATTGAATGTGGAGGCAACTTGCAGGAGCTTGAGGCAGGTTTGAAGGCAATACAAACTTCAAGTCCTATGGTAAGCCCATTTTCCCACTCGTTTTTTCGCTGGTTTTCCCGTGGGTGCTGCACATTGCAATTAAAGCTGTTTTTTTTCTAAACCATGGCTTCTTCAGGATATTGATAGACATCTCCTGCGACGGTGTAAACAGTTACGCGACAGGGCCATGGAGTTTAACGTACAAATGAGGGAGGCCAGCCTTTCTGAACGTCCTCTTTTAGGTTTTATTTTCTTTGCGCTTTATCTTCGTGTTGTTGAGTACTTCCACATTGCTCTAGGGTTAGGCAGATTACGGAACATCATCCAAACATATACCAGTTCCAACTTTGTCGATACCCCCGCCTTACAACGTGCTGTTCTTGCGCTTCACACTGGCAAGTCTGCCAAGCGACGTTTAAATCAGTGCACCAAACTTCAAGAGTTGCATATCAAGGTTGCCTTAATTTACTTTGAGGCCTTTTTTTACCAATGAATTATATAATCGCCTATTAATTTTTGTATTCAGAATCATGATATGACTCTTGACGAAGCCACGCGACTTCACGAGTCTTTGCAAAAAGATGCGCCTTTTGTTTCTTTTCCTCAGCTTCAACTGCTTAAACAGGTCGGCAACAAAATCACCTTCTGCGCAAATCTTGTCTGTTGTCTCAGAATTGATTGAATGCCAATCTTCGAAAGCTTTTTTGTGCTTTACACTTTTCTGCTGTCAAACCTATCTGACACGTTAATTGCATTTTTTTCTTTTGTACAGTTCTGTTTTTCCCTCACCTTACGATATTAGGCGATTAAAACAACTAGGCGCGTTATCGAAAACGAAGAGAAAAGGAATGATCATCGTGCATCATTACGGACGCCATTGGGAGTTGTGAAGCGCTCCGACATTGTATCAAAGACAGCCGACAAGTCTATGTTTCAATTGTTCATTCAGTTCGAAGAGTTGCTGAAGCGTCGTGGCGATAACCGTGTTTCTTTAGCAAAGTTGCTTGCGTTCGCGAGCCAATTCGATTCGTCATATTGCGAGCAATTTAATTCGACTTACGCGAATTTAGCAACGACTCGCCTTACCACTATCGAATCTCTTAGGGAACATCTCAGGGAGGCAATTGCCTCTAAAGGCAAAGAGCTTTCACTCAAAGATTGCCAATTCCTCTTGAAAGGTGTGGATTTTATCGTTTGTTTTGACTCTTGTTTCCCATTTGCTGTTTTTCAATGTTTGGTTACTCTACAAAAGTTTGTTACGTGCTTTGTTTCGAAACATTTTTTGTTATACATCATTAATTACAAATTTGCAACCGGATCATCCTTCCTTGTGTTTGCTTCAAGTTCCTCAGATTTGTTCACATTTCTAAACGAGATGTGTTCACAGAACTTGCAGACAAACTCTGCTGCGTAACAGACGAGGAAGAACGCCTGAAGCTCATGGTGACGAACACAACTGTCGTCGTTGAAAAAATTGTGGATATGCATAGATTTTATTTTGAGGGCAAGGTTAGTTCGCTTAAACCAAAAACATTTGCGATTTTTTTCAAAAGAATATGTGTAAATCTTTGTCTCGTTGATTAGTTGTTATTGTTGCCTTGAAAGTTCAATTTTACACCAATTCAACTGAAACTCGTTGCTTAGTTCGTTGCATCTTCTGCCATCGAGTTATTATGTGCGCAATTATGTGCACCTGGCATCGCGCACGTCTCCTGGTCAGGTTTGTTTATCTTGCATCGTCGTCGCGAATCGTGTTTGATCCAATTTTTTTTTACAAATCAGGCGATGAACGAACGTGTCCCATCACATGGCTTCGCAATATCCGGCAATTTTCAATTTGGGCCACCGACCGTGTTTCAAATCACGCTGTAACCAAGCAGGTTCGATGTTTTGCAAATTTGATTTACAATCAACGTTTCTACTTTTCCGATCACCACTGCCCTGTATTCTGTCCTTTAGGGGTCTTTTCCTGAAACGTTTCTGTACGTCTGCTCTGTTTGATGACGCACCTGTTATTTTTATCTCTGTATTTTAAACGGAAAGCTCATTGTGTAATCTGTGTCAGAGTGCTATTGAGCTGTTAGCTCGCGTAAGAGCTGCTCGAATTTACATGCCATCACTTCAGGCAGAATGCCATCGGATCATAATGAAATCTCAGGTTGCCTCATCGTTTTTTTGTCCTTTTTTTTCTCATTCTGTCGTTTGACCCTTCACATTCTCAGGATATTAACATTTTTTTTTTCTGATGACGGAATATACGACTCGTTTTCATTTTGGTCTAGGCTATATCTCCGACTGTTGCAATTCCACTTGAATTAGACCATAATTTGATCCCGATTGCGTCCAATACACCGTTACCGGCCACAGAGCCAACGGTTTCCGCAACCAATCACCCGCAGCAGCTTCAGAGTCAACCTTTTGCGCAGGCCGGGGTCCGGAAAATGCCCAACGTTGAAAAGACTCAGTCTCTGGTCGCAGCGGTGGAAGCACATCCCGAACCTTTTCGACAGCAAACCATGATTACCGAATCACAAAAGGACAAAATTATCTTGCATGTAGAGAACTGGATTCTGAAATCCCGAACTCTTCTCTCGCATGTTCAAAATGACGATCAGGTTTTATGACCTTCTAGTGCTCGTTGGCTTTTCTGATCAATTTACAGATTCGTAAGCATATTGCGGAAGGAAAAGCACTTCCTTTCGAACTCAGTGAACATTTGTCGAAGTACTTCCCCGTATCTCATTTATTATTTTCGCATTTTGCTCACAATATTTGTTCGCGTCCTCAATATTATCGATGTCTTTGTGTCTTCGTTATCCTCACGGCTCTACTTTCTTCTGACATCGTCTTTTTTAGGTTGGAAGACCGTTTATGGGAGAACAGCTGGTTACAACGTGTTGTCAAATGTCATGACCTTCTGACTCAGACCACGCTTTTAGCTGAGGCGAAGCCCCGGGTTAGCTCTCGCATTGAGCATACTGTCTCGGTTCTTCAAAATCATATCAAAATTTCCCGAAAATGGGTCGAATCGGTAAGTCAGAGGCTCGCCTGTACTTTTTTGTCGTCAGTGTTTGGTTTTTTGTTATCATTGTTGGTGAATCGTTTTCATCGAATTGTTAGTTCTCTCTCACAGTTTTTTTTTGTAGGTCCGCTATATTCTCGGACGCTTTTTCCAGGATGCTGATCGTATTTTGATGCCTCTGCCAGATAACAATGCGGGAACCACGGCCTCCTGTGGTCTAAGGGTACAAAAGAATTTATGCATTCTGGCAATTTGTTCTTCATCGACGTGTTCAATTTTTAGTTTCCTTTCGATTTATCTCAGTCATTTCCACTTCGCTTTACTTGAACCTTTTTTTATTGCTTCGCTCAAACTGAACCCATCCGTTCTTGTACAGACGGCTGTCTCTTATCCGGCTCCCGAATGCATGTGTTTTCGGTCACGCAACGTCGCTTTGAAAGGCGACACGGTTACCATTCAGCCCCTCGTATCCTGCTCACGATGTTCTGCGACGTTTCACTCTTCCTGTTTGGGGTTCGCACCTGTATCTAAGGTCGAGGCCCCAAGTGCCGGCTCATACATCTGTATGCGTTGCTCTTCCACGAACAAACTGCGCTATTCTTTCGCTGATCTGTACCCGCCTCGTGTTGAAGATGCCGCCCTCGGAAACCGAGGCCCCCGTCTTGACATGCTCGAATCTCTCATGCTCAATCTTCCACCAAAACTCATAACTCCCGAGAAAACATCATTCGTTCTCTTTGTTCGCACTGCTCAAGTATGGGCCTCTCGAGTCAAGTCAGCCCTCAAAGATCGTAATGCTACTGTACAGTCGTTACGTGATCTTTACCTTGATGGTGAAGGCGTTCGAGTTATTTTAGACGAAAGAGGAGCTCTGGCTCAGGCCATTCATTCAAGAGCCATCCTTGTTTCTTCGGTTGTATGCACACCGGCAGCGACGGTGGCTGATGCGGAAGCTGATGCTGCTTCATCGTCCTCCTCGTCAACCGTATCGTTTGCTAGGAATCAATCCAATCCAACGTCGCTCGCCTTAACTTCCACGTCTCCTCACCAATACGTCACGAGCTCCCTCAAGTAAGCCATCGTGTTGCATCGTTATCTTTGCATTTTTCTACAATATCTATACACATTTAGTCTATTTTACCTACTCATCGGGGGTTGCATCCTTTCGCTTGCCTTCAGGTCTGGATGTTGATGTCAGGGCCAAGCGATTTGAGTAGTCGTGTCGTCCTGAATAGAACTATTATTGCTCTTTACTGTTTTAATGTCTCTTTAAGTCCCATTACTTGAGCTGGCATCGTAGTACTTGAGTTGGTATATTGGTCCACTCTACCATCAAGCAAAGGAAGCATCTTGCGACGGGGCTCTTTTATGGACCAGTTTTACAGAAAATCTCGTCCATATCATCGAGATTTCTCAGAGTCGTACTGCTGAATGGAGCGGATGGTCAATCTTGCAGTTGCCAACAACATTGGGTCTCCCTTGTTTACTTCACCGACCTCTTCATTTGACTACTTAACCGACGTTTCGATGTGATTGCTAAGACACCAACATTCGAGGGTCTCCCACACTTTTGCTTGGAATGCCTTTTTCTGGCCGTCGTAAACAATGGTGATTGCCATAACATCACCAATCGGCGAGCATTATCAGGACTTTTCAACGTGCCGTTTACCTGCGTGTCACACTCCCGCCAGCGAGACACTTGCTTGAAGTTCGTCCTGTTCCCGTTGAAATTTTGCGACAGTCAACCTAATTGATATTGATAACAGAAACCAATTTCGCACCAACCTCTCTCAGGTTGAACTTCCGTAACCAACGATGAATCATTGTGGATAGTAGTATTGGTTACGACCTGCTTCAACAAACGGCGTATCCGATTTGTAAAATCTCAATATCTTTCGTAATGGAGATTTCGCAGAGTCGTGAACTAGCCCCAACTGTACTCAGTGTTCGTGAAACCCACAAACAAAGCTGTTGGACAAAACGGCAATGACGACTGGCAAACGATGCTCTAACTGAAACGAAACATGTGCATAGATATTGCAATGATCATTGGTAAGTATGATGATTGGGAATTTATAAGCATATTAATCCGAGTCGGAGTCAGATCCAGATGAAGACGAACCGGAGGAAGACCCGGATGAAGAATCATCTTCCTGTTCTGCGAGCTGGGCAGCAGCTCTGGCTTCCAAAACCATTTGTTGTTGCTGTTTCAGATGTGCCCTGAGACTGTCGGTCAAACCACCGAGCCCAATTGAGGTGAAGAAGTTGATGGCGAATCGGGTGTTTCGAGGAGAATCTCGAGGAAATAGACCTGAGAACGACATCGCAAAATCGGGATCATCCAGTCGTGACCGCAACTTAGATAGGCCCATAAATTCAGACAGTTCCTGAAAAACGATCTTAATGAAGATACGCGAGGATGAGGTGGTATCATTCTCATTCAGGGCAATGTATTCAAGGACGCTCCAATCGAGGGCATCGGAAAACAACAGGTGCGAGAAAAACCGAGCAATGTTCCGGAGTTTCGCTGTCTCATTGCGATGTATTGTCGCATAATGCCTAGCAAATAAATCGTCAAACGCCTACAAACACCAATCAGACCTATTCAATATATACTGTGTAAAAATTTGACAAAGGATAAACGGAAGTAAGGAACCAAACATCGGAAATCATATCTTAAACCTATTTGTTTGGTCGCGTTGCAGTAATAACCTGTTGATAGATAGAATGAAGGCGACAGAATCGCTCCCCCAAAAGACCATAAAATCGGAGATATGTACGCTCTTGGGCGCAACATTCGATAATCATTTCGCAGATTATGGGCTGTTTATCCTCTTCAATCGACATTTTCACCAGTTTGTGCGCACACTCCTCAAAGTCCAGCGAAGACATGATCGTTAGATAAATAGTTCTGAGGCACAAACGATATGTTAACACATTTATCGTGAAATCGCCAACAAGTTCACAAGGATCACCCATTGAATGCAGCAACTACAAAAACTAAGCTTAAAGCAAACGAAAAACAAAAATCCCCGTTCTGATTAGTGGTTGTCGCGAAAATAAACTCCTCTTGAAGTAAGAAGAAAGTAAAACCCTCATGACCATCCAATGAATGCGTTGAAAATCTCGCAGAAAAAAAAAACACGACCTCACCTCCGTAAGGTGACATCTTGGGCTCCAGTCGAGTCGATAATATCCATCGATTCGTTGATATCTGCTCGTCCTGGCCCCGCACCATCATCGACATCACTCTCTTCATCCTCGTCATCGCTTTCCTACAGCCAAATCTTATCAGTAAAAAAAAACGGAAACAAATCGAAAAGCATCATTCCATCGCTTGTACGATATAGACTGGCGCCAACAGCACAGCAAATAAGCAATGCAAAACAAAAACAATCTATCCCATTACACTGCAAAACAGCTACAAATAGATAAATGTTAAAAGAGAACTACATGACCGGACAGACTAGTTCACAAAAACCTCAAATAATATATTGCAAGTAGCTTGAACAATTCGCAAAAAAGACCGTCTCACCTGTTCATCCTCATCCTCTTCCCCGATAATCTCCTTTTTAATCTGTTCATATTGCGCCTCATTGGCTTCATAATCTGGGTCGTGATGGTAAATGTCAAGCTCCCGCTGTTGATCGTGGTCCTCATGTAAGGAGAGCTCGTGCGAGATCTGGTCCTCGGACTCGATAAGGTCCAATTCCGGCAATACGGCGGGATGTGCAGCCCAACGATTTTTCCTCACGACGAACAAACCCTCGATAATATACTGAACTCGCTTGTCAATTTGGCCCTCGTGCAAAATCCCACGAAATCGCTCGAAAATGGCATGAACACCACGAGGTGATAGCTCGGTTAGCTGAGCGCCGCACTCCGTTATGAACGATACAGCCACCTCGACGGAATCATCCGTCGGCTTGTCTAGCAGCAACGTTAACAGCTCCAACGCCACGATTTCGTGTGCAACTTGTTGATTCACCAAATGAGCAAGAAACTGAGACATTGGCAAGGCAACTTTAGCAACCAGCAATAGAAGACTGAGCAGCAGGATATATCGAATATAAAAATCAAACGATAAGAAACTCGCAAGTAAAGATGAGCAGAACCAACAGAATATGTTGAAAATATTCAGACCTTCGTGCATGCAACGCAAACGATTTTATCATTCCGGCGATAGGCGCGGCGTAACTGCAAAATTACCCGCTTCAACAAAAGTTCCCCAATCTGTGATGACGACAAGTAAAATCAATTATCCGGCGACATTCTCGGTTTCCAATTCAAAACCATGCAAACATCCGACCCCATGGTAAGTAATCGAGACAGCATCTGACTTTATGATCGGAAACCCAGTTGAAAAATACCAAATGAAAGCAAAACGGTTTTGACATTAAATGTT
>OUQQ01000012.1:8588-96721 GCA_900404475.1 Spongospora subterranea | reverse complement strand
AATCTATTTTGGCAAAATGGTTTTTTTCGCATGACTTAGTTGGTCAACCTTTGACGAGCGTAATTGGGCTCTAAGAAGTTTTACCCATTTGATCGCTCAAAAGTACGGAATTTGTTTTATTACAAATTTCTGCTTAACAGGTTCTTATTGAAGAACGTGGGTTTGTGTGTTGTCTCAGTCATTCGCGTACTACATTGTGGTCCAGATTGCTATTTATGCCTCCATACTGAGCATGGTCGCAAGAAGCGACATTAGCCAGACCGATCGCCAAATATGGTAAAGCACCCCATTCATCATTTTCACCAGATTTTGAACGATTTCTTTGATTCGATGATTGGATCGGATTTATTCAATCGATTCGATTGTCAAAATTATCGCAATTCGTTAATGTCGTTTTCGTATCCGTATTGCGATGCCAAATCAATTCGGTTTGAATCAACACCGTTTTTGCAACAAAAATGGGTAGTGAATATGCTCAGGTATGTCGTTGACGCAGTGACAACTGCATTCTTCTTGATCGAATTCATCCTCCAATGGGTGTTCTTCCCATTTCCCTGCCAATTCTTCCAAAGTTTGGCCAATCTTTTTCGTCAAGGAATACGATTCTAATTATGGTTTGTAGATTTTCTGGTTATATCGAATTTGCTGGCCATCATGTCGTTTCCGTTCGATTACGCCGTTCCTAGTCCCTACTCGCCAGACATTATTCTTTGCATCTTGTCAATTTCAAAGGTGTTGCGTGTCGTGCGGATCCTTAAAACCTATCCTCCTAATAGCCCAATTCATGTAAGAACATTAGCTCCAATTAACAGGCTTTACGTTCAGTTTTGATGCCGAAAACCCGATTCAGATGATATCTGTTCTACCAAATGCGTCAACTTGGACCAGGTTTCGTTTACTGTGATTTCTTCAGTTGTATTCGTTCTCTCTTTTAGTTCCAGAAGTGGCCCAAACCTGAAGACTAGATTTATTTTTATACGGTGTCTGATTATTGCTGGATTGGCATAGATGGTAGTTCGCGTTGTGTCCAGTAGTATCCAGCCCTTCGCCATGGTCACTTTTATGATCGTGATTGTGGTGGTGTTCTATGCCTCTGCAGTCTATTTCACTGATAGCACCACTTCCGACCAAGTCTATATTGCTACGAGTAGCAAGTCTCGTATTCTAGGGTTCGAGAGCATTCCAACCGGATTGTATTGGGCCGTCTCAACTGTTTGTACTGTCGGTTATGGTGATGTGGTTCCATATACGATGCCAGGGAAACTGATTGGAGGTCTGGCAGCTGGATCAGGGATATTAGTTCTGGCAATACCGGTAAGCCACTCGACAATGCTTTTACGAATGTCAATTGCCAACATCCCGCACGTTCGATTCTACGATTTTCGCTACTTCTCAATTAGCTTTTGAGTGTTGCTTCGTCAAGTTGTCGATGATCAATAGGCTTACTGGTTGTCAGATATCAATAGTTGGCCAGAAGTTTTTGGAAGAAAACTCACGCTACCAAGCGAGTCAGGCGGCGGCCAAATCGGCGTCCATCGTGAAAATGGTCGGCGAAGCTGTGAATCAACTTGGTACCAAACTCGAGCGTAAATACGGCATTACTGATGGGTTCCCTGGCAACAATCAAAGGTTCAACAATTGTATCATGCCGTGTTTCATCTGATGTTCGCATTGGTTTGTTGTTAGTCCTCAGACAGAGCCCACCAACTTCACGACGTTTCATAGTCAGGCCAACGATGAATATAGGGAACTGGAAGCTATCGTCTACCGTAGTTTTTCGCGGCGTGAATCGTCAGTGAAGGCGGCGCTTGCAGACGAAGGACAGACCGTTTTTGGGCAGTTCCAACATATACTACGGAACTTAATGGAAGGAACTCCCATATAATACTGCCTTCAATCATGCAATTTTTTTTAATAGATATCATCGCGTTCTTAGAAATAATTTGCACCATAAGGAACTTCCTGATAAATTGCTCCATGAACCTACGGTTAAACTTCTCAATTTCCATTATCAACACGCTATGACGAATAGCAGGTCGCCTGGATTGTGAATGCCGGCGACAGCATCTATACGTCAATCAAAAACAATTCCAATAGCAAACAGAATAATTGAGGAAATTTCGACAGCGAATACACCAAGGGGGAATACCCGCCCATCCTAATTTACTGTCTCTGGGTTCCCTGTCTTCCTTATAGCGCGCCTGCTTGTCATTGATCATGTATCGATCCGACTGTGTATCATGACTCGTCACAGGGTCGAAAAGAAGCCAACTGATCACTCATGAGTACCCGAGTGTCAATCGCATTCGTTAGAGGATCCGAGTTTTCCGAGCCCGCCGTCTATTTTGGCGCTACTACAGCATGTCGACACCCACTCCATCGAGACGATCCACTCGCCTCAGCATCGCACCGATTCCTTTCGAGGCGATCGAGCCGATGTCACCGGTCCCGCGAAAGTTAACGGCAAAGAAAAGCGTGAAAAGCATCTCGTCCTCTTCACCGTCGGTAACGAAGAAAGGGTCAACTAAATCTGTGTCGCTGTCAAAAGAGAAGAAAACGACCGCGACAAAGAAACGGTCCGCCGCAAAAACGTCATTGACCAAGAAGCGGAGGTCGACTGGGAAAAAGCGAGACTCGTCAGACGCTGAATCTGCAACAGAATTCTCGGGAGAGGTAATCAGAACCGACTTTTTCAATTGTACGAACTCCACCAATGCTATTAGTTCAGTTGTCAGAACTTTCTCGATCTCCCAAGAGACAGTCGTCGAAGTCGCCACGGCGCCAAACGCAAGATGCGTCTACTTCATCGTCGTTATCGTCAGATATGGAGGAAAAGGAAGGTGGTGTTCGCACGACATCTGAACTTCCGTTGATTGTGGATGTGATATGGCTTACCCTCTTTAACGTCGCCGCCTTCGCCTTCGCGCTTGCAGCAATTCACCCCGAGAGAACGTTGGATCAATTATCAGAATGTGTTCATACGGTTTGGCTGATAAGGCTGTTAATTTCCTTTCGATTTGCTTATGAGAAAACTAGGTGAAAGTGTTAAAGCTGGTTCTCCCAATGGGTGACAACTGGCAAATTTTCATGCGTTGTGCAGTCCTGTTTGCAATCGGAGCTGTTCCCGTTCGCAGGTGGTCCAGATATCATTTCTCGGAAACTCGTATCCCAAGCGATGTCATGATTGGTGCCGTCTATGGCGTCTTGAAACTAGCTCTTATCCAGTTCTTCATGTTCAAGGAAGGTGAAAACGAGCACCAGGCCGCAGTGTTGCATGCTTCTCTCGGGTTTGCCGTTCAGGAATTTATTCTTCACTTTTCATCGGTATCATTTTCAGGTAGGAATCTAAGCTATCGAAAGATGAACTTTGCTGACAACATTACTCCTAGATAATTTGCAGCGGATCATTGAGATGCTTGGCAATTCTGTTATTTTGTTCATGTCTGAAGATGATGTCAGCCTCCAAGCAATGGCCTACACTCTTACGACGCTCACGATGTCCAAGGTGCTGCGATGTTTTTTGGTGATTGCATCATCAAAAAAGGCGTATTTTGCGTTCAGGCGAACAGTAGCCATTGGGCATACTGTCCTATTGTCGATTGGTATTCCCTTTATATTGAGCTATCTCGTCAAAAAGGCAAAGGAAAACGAGAACGACTCGGTGATCCAACCAACATTTTCGATGGTCTTAACCCCTATCATATGTACCACGGTATTACTTTCCTCCATTGTTTTGTCGCATTTGGATTTGCTGTTCAATTAAAAAGCGCGTTGAAAATCGTCATTGTAAGATTGTGTCGAATAAACAAAGATTTACAAAATCAGATAGACCAGTATTGTTGTGAAGCAACATTATTGCTGTTTACATTCCCCATCTGCACCAGGAGTTTCTTGCTGCGTATTCGTATCCAATTGCATCAATTCTTGCCTATATTGTAACCTGTCATGAGAAAGTTCTCGCATGGATATTGTAATACCTGTGCAATTCTTCACTTTCAATGAGCACAGGAGGTTTCTTGTAAATCAAAAGCAGAGTATTGTTCCCGTATTGCCAAGTTAGACTACGAGAACTTAGCATGATACCCAGGCGGCTGATTTCCGGAATGGCAATTCTCTTAAAGTATCTAGTTACATTCAGATGTCAAACGGGAGGATGCGTATGGAAAGAATCCATCACACTTCTTATTGCTCGTTCTAACCACGATATCTTGCGCCGTGTTGTCTACAGACACATCGTATATGTATGCAGGATAGAATAAGTTTCGTATACGAAATTCAATCGTATTGGGAGTGTCTTTTCGAGTCACAATCGGCTGATGGGTTCTCAATAAATTTGAATAACAATACGGTGTACGGTGATACCGAATTTGAAGACTCTTTTAGGGTATCATTTGCGGCTGCTGCTCCTGACGATCCTGGATTACCCACCTCATACTTCCAATCTTGAATCGCACCCAGCATCGTCTTCCCGCGGCATTTCCTCACAACTAAGTCATCGGTTCTGAGATCATATTCTTCAACCTGCGTTCGACTTGAGTCAGCTCGGCACTATGAACGACGAGATATGCCCACCATCTCCGTTCCATCGTGAAAGGTCGTATGGATTTTTCGCCTGCCACCAGCGACAACCGTTGTACGGTGCGGTTTTGGAGCTTGCAGCTCCTCAGACGTTCTAATCGACATTCCTGGTTCAGCAAATCACCGATCAGACGATAATGTGAAAGGTGAAGTCAGAGGAACCCGATTATACAGACACCATCACGATACACTATGTAGCCAACAGGCCACGCTCATATCAATCACTGAAGATCTCTGATCAAACTCACCATCATTGATATAGTCCATGACGATTAGGTCCTGGTAAAACGGCACCAGCGATGGACGCAGGATCCGATGACAAACCGCCAAGAGATTGCCATAAAAAGGACCATCTGAGAAAAATCCAACCGAAAAATTGTTAAGTACACCAAAGGTGGTTTTTGAAAAGCAGTGCCGCTGTCATGTCAAGAATTCCCGCTCAGGTCCAAATGGCCTTGTTGGATTTGCGATTCGGCAAAGCGGTCAGACGATTTTTGCGGTTGCGGCAATTTGAAGCTTCTTTTAGCATCAGATTGGCGGAGAGTTGCGGTTCACTGACTCCGACTGTACATCGCTCGATCGCAATCGACTTGTCTACAGATATGTTTTCCTGTGCTTTTCGAGGACTCCCGCTGCAAAACATGATTCAATGTATTTTGTCAAAAGGCAATAGTAGTTAAGTTGACGGCTTGCTAAAACCCCCTATCTCTGAATTTTAGCTATATATTACTTGAACGGCTGACCCGTCAACAATAAATTCTACGTCCAAGTTTCCGAAATGTTTTTTCCTCAAGTCATTGTTGCATAGGAGTTGGGGTTTCGTGAATTAGGTCGGCATTTCAGTGCAACACGCAAGGCCGCATTAGTGAGAACTTGGACACGCTTTGAAGGGCAGGCTCAGATGTCCAAATGGCGATTCTGCAAAACTGCTGAAACTCAGGACAAGCGCAAAAATCTGCGATTTTCGCCCTCAGAAAATTATGCGTCTGCGGGCATGCTGGTTGTACAGGCGGCTTCTGCGGGAAGGAGAGCGGTTTTTCGATCCAATAGGAAGCTGGTACATTAAGTGGCGAACGCGAGATCGCTTCGCTCGCTACCGATCGGAGAAGAATCCGTCGAAAATCAACAAGTCGAAGCTCGTGTTGCGTTGTTCAATGGATTTTGACAAATGTGGTGATTAGGCATATTGGCGATGGTATGCAGTTGTGGCGCAAACTAAAGCGTGCCAATCGTGGCGATTATAAAGATGCACAAAGAGTGATAAACTTGGCTTATGGCGCCACAGGGAAGATTAAACATCTCAAAGAACGCGTCAGTTATCGGTTTGTCTTTGACGGGTTCTGTTGCATTCTCACATTATATACCTTAGTACAATGTATTAGCTGTATCTAGTCCACATCAAATCCCTGCTCTACATTCTTATCCTGCGCTTCTCCGTTTGATGCTGTTATGCGATCGGAAGGTGTTTCAGGAATCTTTGCGAGAATATATTCTGCCACTGCCTCGCCATCAGCGCCGATTATACGTCGATCTATTCGACAATAAATCGTGGACGACTCATCCAGAGCCGGAACATTTTAAAACTGAACTCGGTTGATAAAGCGATATCGTTTTGATTCAACTATCACTGCCTTGGAGCTAAGAGCGAAACCGATTTGAGGAACATTTATGATCGCACACTGTATAGAGTAGACAATCTTAAAACTATTGGTTTAAATCTGTGGCAGTTTCTTCACTTCAGCAACAAGAAAATCGATTACGGAAGGGTCTAATAGAGTAGTAACATCTCCAAAACCCTGTGGGTTGAACTCTCGCGATGCTATTTTTCTCAGCAGTCTTCTCATGATTTTGCCACTGCGGGTTTTAGGTAAGGACGGGGTAATGACGACTTCATCGGGCCGTGCAAATGCTCCGATGAGGTCCCGAACGCTTGCTTGCAATTCCAGTATCAAGGCGGGGCTGGAAACGATATCCTCTTTGACCGTGACATATGCGAATAGGCATTCTCCTAAGCAAATCAGTTTTGTTGAACAAAAAATAATGAAAATAATTGAGAATATGACCTTTTATGTTGTGTGGTCTCCCAACCACAGCAGCTGTAAACGATTAAATACATACAAAGTCTCAAGTTCGACAGCTGAGCTGTTCTAACCTTCAGCAACAGATCTATGGGCTACAAGCGCGGATTCGACCTCGGCAGAACCAATACGATGCCCCGATACGTTCACAACATCGTCGATACGACCGGTTATCCAATAATATCCATCGCCATCACGGATGCATCCGTCCCCAGTCAAATAACTTCCTAGAAAGTTTTTAAAACTTCGCTGTTAAGGTTTAGGTTTCCATATCTTGATACCTGGATATGGCTGCATATAAACCGCCATATATCTGAACAAACGGTTAACCAATGTACGAGCGTTGAAACGTGGATACCTGGCATGGTCTCCATGGATTGTCCTAGCCATTCCAGGCCATGGCTTATCAATAGTTAAGATGCCGCTGACATTTCGTCCCTCAACAACAGCTCCAGACATCGCGTCGCGAATGCTCAGGTGTACTCCAAAAAACGGAAGAGAAGCGCTTCCTGGCTTCATTGGAGTAACACCCTATGACCATTCAGGTAATGCTTTATCGATTCTCGCCAACCCTTACAGCGATAGGTGACACCATTACGCCACCAGTCTCCGTTTGCCAATATGTGTCTGACCAGCTTTAAGTGAATTGCGAGGTGGAATGTTTACGGTTTCTTACCCACTATTGTACATTCGCCTTTTCCAACATGGTTGAAGTACCACCGCCATGCTTCGGCTAAGAGCAATTTTAGATTAGCTGTCCCCAAGGTGCAAAAAAGATGTTACGATTTATAGGTTCTCCGACTGTTCCCAAAACACGGAGGCTGGAGAGATCGTACCCCGTAAATTGGTCTATTCCAAACCTCATCAGTGCGCGAATGGCCGTCCTGAATGATAAAACACTGTTGTCAATTCTCGTGAGGATGGATTCGAAGAACATTATTTACGGAGAGGTGTAAAATATGTTGACTTTATGGCGTTGAATCAGATCCCAATACCGTGACGGGTTCGGGTAGAGCGGCGTGCTTTGAAACATTAAGGTTGTCGTTCCGTTGATTAGCGGTCCATAAACAATCTGTCCCAGATGAATAATCGTGAACATATGAAATTGACAGAACATTTGAAATCTATTACGTAAGAATGCCCAGTAATCCATCCTAAAGATCCTTATCAGTTAAAAAAATCCAAATTATTGAGCAACAAGTCATACCAACGTCCGCAACGCAAGCATAGATGTCTGTTTCTTGCAACCCAAAGACGACTTTATGTGTGTAAGAAGACCATACAGAATATCCGGCGCTTGAATGAATAATTCCTGAATGTAAGTAATCAATGAATGCCAATCCTATGTTTTGAGGAACTTGTTGATACCTTTTGGTCTACCAGTAGAACCAGACGTGTATAGTATAAAAAGAGGGTCTTCGCTGTCCATTCTCTACATGTCATTAAGGCATCGCTCAAGGCTAGCACATAAACGCTGACTTCACATGGGCAATATGGCCTTTGTTTCTCCACCATTTCAGAATAATCCAAAAATACGGGGCATTTCAGATCGATGGGTGTCGATTTATCTTGATTGAACACCAAGACATGCTCAACGCAATTGCAATTGGCAACTGCCTTCTCGACGATAGAAAGAAGCGCTGCCCGTTTTCCACCCCGCATAGATTCCGACGCTGTAATCACAACCTACCCGGCCGTTGATTTTATCAAATTTGACAACCTTGACAGCAAAAATACCTTGCATTTTGCATCTAAGATTCGCTCTTTGATCGCCTCGTGGGAAAATCCAGCAAAAACAACACTGTGAGGAGCACCTGACGATCGTAATGAATCGGAAAAACTACAAAACGTGAAACTAGGTACCGATTCGGGCACACGCTAACATAGCAACGGCACTTTCAGGGCACATCGGCATGTAAATGCAGACGCAGTCTCCTTTTCTTACTCCTAAGCTCTTCAGACAGTTCGAAAGTCTGCAAACATCGTTGTATCTGGAAGAATAAATAATCTTCAAAGATACTGTAAAAAGCACCTACAGCTGCTGATAAGTTATATATCGAACATCGTTCAGCTCATCTCCTTGATAAATAATGGCATTCTTATTTGCCCGAGTCTCAAGATGGCGATCAACTGCATTATAACAAACATTAATTGTGCCATTGACAAACCAGGCTACATCCCCGTTCGTAAGTGACCCAGTCATAACATGAGTATAGGGGGTAAAAAACGTCACTTGCTCTGCTGCAACCTATCAATAATCATTCAATTGAATAGCAAGTTAAGATTAGTAAACAATAGTACTTCATTCCAGAACGCAACAGAGTCATTAATCGACCGATTATACTGTTTTTCGTATTCTTCAAGTGAAGATACAACGCCTTCAACCGACTTGATCGGAGGAGGGTAAGTGTCATTACTTGGCAACAACACACCGTCAATCGCCATGATCAGAAAACGTTGGGCGACCGATTTAGTGATGTAAACCAATCAGATTGTGAAATATGCACAAGATTGGAGAAAAATAATCAGATACAGTTAAGCAGGAGGCCGCAGTTCGTGTGATAAGTTACCTAATAAGGCTCCACCGGCCACGCCAGTTCCACGATTTTCAAAAACGCTACAACCGGACGCATTTTTTCGTGTTACACCAGGCCCAAGAAATAACACGAAAACATTTGTGTATGCCAATTTCACACAGCGATACTTTTTATATGCCTGCGTGAGAACCTCCCTAGCGAGAAGGGAAACAGCAACGAAGTTTGAACTTCAATGACACTCGATGTGTTTCTTTCAGTTTTAGACAGCGCAAAAAGGGTGTGTTTTGGCTCTAAACCAGCCTGTTGTGTGTAACAAAGTGGTGTTCTACTGTACGGTGACATTGGAACAAATTTCGTTGCGCACAGACAGCTAAGATGTGCTGTACCGGTGTACATACTCTCGTCGCAAAATTTTACGTTGATTTGCGCATGCCTCAGCGTTTTTTCAGGTGAATCTGATCCTGTTCACATGGTTAAGAATCCATTGGATCCGGAAATTGTCAAGTTTGATTGGATGAAAACTTTTCTCCAACCTGTCATGTCGAAGATCAAAGCAAGAGAACGTAGTTTGTTTAGACAAGTTCTCAAGATAACGCGAAGATTACACAGCTCCACAAAATTCAGAAATCATGTTACACAGATTATATAAACAACACAATTTGAGGATTGAAGCTGGTGGATAAAAGCGATAATTGATAATCGATTTTTTCTCATATCAAGCCATATAACCCGACATCGTCCTTGGAAATATCCATGACCGTTTAACAAAAAATCTCGTAGAGTAGACGGTTCAATCATCTCGCGCGAATGCGGATAGCTTCATGTCAATATTCTCGAATTTTCTTTCCCGGAAAGTAGTACTCCTAAAATCAAGGCAATAGGGTCGCCAAATTTCTGTTGAACTGGCGTAGACAACGATTGACACACCGAGTGACGACTTTACTCACGGGCCTTCCAATCACTGCAAACCTCCGGGCTCCGGCTCCGTGGGGATCCTCCCTCCCCCCTCCCCCTCCCACTTAAAGGTCGTTACATCACGTTTAAACATTTGAACCAGTGAAATTCTTTGTTTTTGGCTTTGATCCGTACACCTTGAGTTCATTACTTATATCAAAAGATGAATGGCAATGCGGCTGGCTATGATATATCGTCCATTGCGAATCAACCAAGTGACATAGTGCCCAATACAATCAAACAGCGGCGTCCTGATTTGACCGTCGAGGTTCGGTTATCTACTATGATTAAAGTATTTCGTCACCTTGTGAACCAAATATCAGGATGTGGCCCTCGTTGCCCGTACTTTGAAAGCGTTTCATGACTGTGGAGGCAACATTCGGCGCACCAGAATGCAATCGTCTATGCATTCATTGCGATTTTCAGCTCGTGTTGCCTCATATTTTGGCGTTCCCTCTTGTCAGGAAAATTACACTATTGAGTCAGAGGACCTTGTTCCGGATTCTTTGGTTATTAGTGACGATATAAGGGTTATTTTCTTGTTTCTTACCAACCATCAACTTCTTGACTGATTTTCATTATTTCAGCTAATTTCAATATGTAACAATTCGTCAATAATGCTAATCAATCTCCTGTCCATAACTGTGTTGCCCGACTCCTTATATGGCTACCGCGTTATTCTCTGGTTTTGGCACGTCGAGGACACGTATTCATTGCTTCAGGCACCCTCACCGTAGGACAGATTGAGTTCTTGATTGTGCTCATGCGGTATCTGACTTTAATTTCAAGAGGGGGACCGAAGCGGTGTATTGTTGTCGCCGGAACGTCTGAACTCATGCGCAAATTCGTTTCTTCCATCTATTCTTCTGCTTCCATTTACTTCGATGAGGGCGCTCTTAAATTGCAGTTCCCTGAAGCGGAATGGGTTTTTGACACTACGCGTCTATCCAGCATCAGTCGAACAGAAGCAAGGCATATCGTTATTTGTGAACTTCTACAGATGCCTGTCAACGGTACCAACACACTGGCTTAAGCATCTTAATTTAAAGTTTGAATTTCTCAATCAGAGGTGTTTTTGCAAAGACTTCGCCACGGTTTCGAAGAAATGTTCGATGCGAAGAAAACACTTAACTTATGCAGTTGTATTGGGGACCAAAAATTGATCGCGTCATTGGCGTCCCATCAAATCCAAGCAATACTGTTTACTGTTTTATTTTCTCTTCGCTATTCTGCCGGAGTTCTCTTTCGTGCAGGTTCGATAAAGCTTATATATATATGTTTTCTCGTCCCCCGACGGTGATACGATTTCTTCAGTTCATGCATTCAGATTGCCATTATCGGATGGCACTGTGAGGTCTTTGATGAAGGTTCTGGATCCTTCCAAGATTGAGCATTTCGAACTAATCGATTGTTGTATTACTGCTACCGGATTTTCACATATTTTATATCGCTTGGCAACATCACAAAATACCAGCGCTTTAAGGTCGATTATCTTAACCGGCAATCCGATCGGAGACCACGATATCGCTTCATTGATTCGAATATTACCTTCTATAAATCCGAATCTGGAAGTACTTAAAATTGGTTTCTTTCGCCCAATGTGACTAATGCTCCTAGCTGACATGGATTCAGGTAGTACTAACTCAGCAATGCAGTCGGCAGCTTCTCTTTCACAGATGCTCAGTCTTACTAAACTGCAAAGATTGGATATCTCTGGCATTTCATTGACTCGTGTCAGTGCCGAAGATATCGGATCCGGAATCCGACAGGCACTACATTTGCGGCATGTCTCATGCTGCCTTGCGGTGGACAATGTCCACATATTGATCAACGCTTTAGCTGACGTTGCTCAGTATCGTTTGGAATCATTTGTTGCTGTGAGCACGGTTATCAACTCTAAAGGCATCGCATCCCTTGCAAGATTGCTTAAAACCACGTAATAGTTAGATTGTTTCCAAATGTTCTTAATTCAAGGATATTTCACAGGTTGTGTCTATCCAGTTTAATTATTTCTCAATGTGGATTGACCAGAAACCGCCTATCGACTCTTCTCGTTGCTCTTGCAGCTAACCCAAACAACTTTTCTCTTGTTCTAGATGTTTCAAAGAACAACCTTAAAGGCGGTGTTGCTTATTCTTTCGCGAGAGTCCAAGGTCGCTGTTTACGCATGTATCTGCAATTATCTTACAATCGATGTGCAGACGACTTGAACCAACCTTGCCATGGACTATCAAATATTATCGGCTTGTTTCTTGGCAGTAATAACATAACAGGTTCAGATTTGAAAAGCACATGCTCAGTGCTCAAATTGATTCCTCGACTTTCGTTTGTTTCGTTCGACGGACCAGAAGTGTCTAATAGCCCAGTGTCTGTTTCAAGAAAATTGCATATGGATGTGTGATTGACTTGTTATCTTTAGAAACAGGGTAACTGACGCCACTGCATTGTCCAGCTTTCTAGCCCAAAGTCCACAAATCAGCTGCCTATCAATGCGAGGCATTCTAGGCCCGAAAGGTGTTCGAGCGTTTTGCAAAGCATGCTTAATTCACACAAATCCTACAAGTTTGCAGACTATTGATGTCAGAAAGACCGTTGAGTGTTTTCCACTTGTAATCTGATGTACTCTAGATTTCATCTAATGCCATGGACCTCAAGGCTTTCGTTGCATTCTGTGATTTTTTGCTAAGTACTTCTGCCTCGTCTCTGACCAATCTTATTCTTGATAACAATCGAGCAACACCGGAATGCGTCATCGAGCTAAGGAATGCGCTCAAACGCAATAGCAAAGTTTGTTACGTGCAGATAAATCATGATTGCGCTGAAATAAGTAAAACTGCGAATATGGCATTGAAAAATGAATCGTTCTACGACGTCGTCCGTGATATTGAGGTAATTTGGTATGAGGCAGTGGGCATTGCTTTGACTCGATTTTTTTTCATCAGATGGTGACGGTAGCCAATAAGTGGAGATACAGAGAACGAGAGCAGGAAGTTCCAGTACCTTTGCATCTCTGTATTAAAAACATTATAAGTTTAAAGGATCCGTTTGCGAACATCAATTCGGTAATGTTTCAGCCTGAAGCCCCAAGTAAACGCTCGGTGTTTGGAATCGACCTGTTTCGTCTAGAATGGTAAGTTTGACTAGTGCCGTTTTCATGTCGTATTCAGGACGCTATCAATTTTCCTTGTTACAGCTCCATTGAGAAACATGTTTCTGGTCCTGTTCCCGTTGTACTACAGCTGATTAATAATACCCTGGAAACACTCGACGCTTATAAAACTGAAGGCATCTTTCGAATCGCACCTTCGAAATCTGAGCAAGAAACCGTACGATCTTTTTTAGAACAAGCTGTCTATCCTAGATGCCAAGACGTGCATGCTGTTGCTGATGTTTGCAAACAATGGTACAATTTACGAGTTGTGGATTATGGTTTGTGTTATTTTAAACTACAGTTAGGTTGCGCGAACTTCCATCTCGGCTTTTCGACATTCTCTCTGTTGAGACCATCGTATCTGGGGCAACACCCGAAATCGTTGGCGGCATTGTTTGGGCAATGCCGGAACCCTGGAGAAGTACAACTCGATTCTTGATGCACATGTGTGCTCGCGTTGCGTCATTTACAAATGAAAACAAAATGACTCCAAAGGGATTGGCAATTATTCTATCTCCTAACATGATTTCCGATTCCAAACTGGAAATTGGACAAGCAATTGACATCTTCGCCTCAGTTAAGATATTTTTAGAAAACGCAATTCTTTTCGCATTAAGTGAGAATAAAGAGAATGCATTATCTTTTTAATACCATACAATTTACAATATGATTATCAACAAATGTGCATAAGGAGTTTCAGTCTTCTTCAAGTGTCAAATCCAGTACCGAAAGCTCACCACTCAAATTGCACGAAGTAAGTTGGCTGGATGGTTCCGAAGCACTATCGTCATCAACAATTTCGGTGTTGTTATTTGGGTCGATAAGCGCGGCAAGAGATACACCGTCTCTCGCGTCCCTTGATCACTTTAGCATTGCTGAAAATCCGGATACTCACAACTACGTACATATTTCGCTTTGTGACAAAATCGGACCATTGCATGTCACATTCACACATTGGACACAACAATTGATCAGGAAGTAGGCGGGTTTCGCATTTCGCGTGTCGCCACAAGCAAACAATGTGGATGGGTGCAACGCAGTTGGGACAATGCCCTAGTCGCGACTGTTTAGCAGATTAGCACGATAAACATCATGGAAAATCAAAACCTACGGCGAGAGGCTTTGGAACGAAACAAATGCGGCATAAATCATTAGATTCTTCAACTACATCTAATGTTGCGCATACCGCAAATAAACTTTGACCAAAATCCGATAGTGGACCCTTTGAATTCGATATAGATTTCGGAATATTCAGTAACAAACCTGGACATTGCTCAAGATACACTTCGCTAAGATTATGGAGATATCTTGACCACGATTAGTAAAACCTCAGTTGACACGGTTCAATAAACCATTGCACACCTGACATGTAGTTGAAAATGCGACCATGGCGCTATTCTGAGCATTGTATGGAGCAAAGAAAACTTTCCAAAAAGAGAGGTGACACCAACAGCACCCGTAGACCCGTGTTTTTTCAAAACTCTTCCATTCTTTCTAAGCAGGGATATGTATTCGTCATAAAGCGGTCGCAGTCGCAAACTCATCTTAGAATGCTGGAACAGCTCAGAGCCACTATTTGCACAATGCCAAGGAACATACCTGCCAGGCCCATTCGAACTGCAGAGCAGCGACTTGGGATGGAAACCCATGCACAAAACAGATCATCTCCCATGGCGCCAAAGATTTGGTATGACGGGCCCCGCCTTGAATCTCGCCATTATGTTGGCGTAAGCGTCGTGGGGGATTGGTTGTGAAACCGATATAGTGATTCCGAGGCAATGACGGTCCGTCTGAAACATTCACCTGAGAAGTCGGGCACAGCAGATAGCAGGCATAATGTGGCGCCCGCGGAACCCATTCTTCCATCGTCATTCCCACATAAGAAACGGTGGCAAACAGCTCACCGTTACTGGAATGGGAAAACGCCAGTCAGCGCCACAGAACGGTTCCGTTGTAGCGGGGCCTTTAATGACCGGAATAATGCAGTGTTGCGATATTGTGTTCTGTGGTCCCCGCTAACCTGGGTTGGGGTGTAGGTGTGACGGGATGTCATCAGGCAGGGGAAGCGCCAAACATCCAGCTGCAGCGGACTATTTGTCAGTTGTCACATTTCGTAATCGGGGCATTTCTCTCTTCGGGGACGAAATGGCCAGCGAAATTGACATGGATGTTAGTGAGAGCGATCAGCCCATCGTGGGACGAACGCGGGCCGATAACAACTGCAAGTTTGAAATCCGCAGCTGGAACGCGGTAGCTTTGTGGTCTTGGGGTTCGATTGTTTCACCAACGATGGATCTGTGTTGTTGATTTATTTCCAGATATTGCCGTTGACAATTGCGCTATTTGCAGAAATCATGTAAGCAGTTTTCATTTCTTAGATAAGAAGTTTTTTTGGAATGAATTGCTGTTTTGCGGGACGCATTGCTACAATCCGCTTTTGTTTTGTGGGTTAACTATTGTTTATCGATTATGTCTTAATTACTGTTTCTTGGTAGGTGATGGATCTTTGCATTGAATGGTAAGATTGTTTGAATCTTACATTCGTCTTTCCCTAATTCACTGAGCACTTTCGTAGTCAGGCTCGTAATTCGGATGCAACTGAAGAATGTACCGTTGCTTGGGGAACGTGTAATCACACATTCCATTTCCATTGTAGAATGTTATTTTATTGCCCGATGATATTTCTGACATATTTATAGGCATATCCCGGTGGCTCAAGACCAGAGAAGTTTGCCCGCTTGGTAAACGTCTCGGCATCCTAGTTTTTCACCAGCTTATACAATCCATGTAGATAATCGACCATGGGAGTTTTTGAAATACGGCCGTTGATATCCAGATTCATTGCCTAATATATGATCCAGCGCATTAATAAATAAGCGAAACCGCATACAGAAAAATCAGTTCGGCAGTTCCTGTGATTTTAAGTTCTTTCGTCAAAATTGCTTTCTCAAAACTTCTTCATCGATCAATTTCAGGTTATGCTTTCTGTTTGACTGCTTTTCTGACCGTTTTCGTTTGTAGATGAATACAGAGGTTTGGTCTTTGAGCATTGTATACTGGTCTGATTGGCGTAACAGCCGGCACTACCCTTGCTCTTTCATACATTACAACTTGAAACTCACTTTGTTCATAAGCTCAACTGGTTTATCGATGCGCGAGTTTGCGAAAGCAAATGCCAAGTTTCCGTTTTGTATTCCTGCTCATTCAATAGACTGTAGTAAAAGTACCTTACAGTACCTTCAAAAATGCTCAACAGTGCAGAGTAAAACATAACGCAGCGCGAATTGTCAAATTTTCGTGATTTTCTCAGTCCCCTTTTAAAGCACTGAACAAGCTCTCGTGAACCTAGAGTTACAATGCCTTTTGGCGACGATTTTCGAAGTCGGAAACTCCGATGCGCTTAAACGGAAGGTCGGTTATTCCCTCAGAATTCCGAAAATTATGTCGAACTGTGCAGTCAGAGAAACACTCGAATTTGGGAGCATGGCTTTTTGCATTGATGTCTTTTTTGGATTTTGTCATCATTAAACAATTTGTTGGTAAATAAATACAGTGTGCAAGTTTGAATTTTGGATACGGAGTTTATCGTTGTAATTCATTATTGATTTTGATATGTCGTCTGTGAGTGATATTGTCTTATCGTCGGCACCGCTCGACGAGAAGCTGGCAACTTTCAAGACTGTCATTGATGATGTTATCGTCAATGGAGCTTTTGAAATTATGGCGAATACCATTACGCTTTGTGAGTGATGCACAGGCTCCAACAGGTTATGTCGCATCAGGACCTGAACCGTTGATGCAGTGTTGCATAAAGTCGGGGAAAGCAACCCGATAACACGACCCGCCATCTCATATATTGTGGATTCATTGGCAAACGTGACCGATGACCAGGAATTAGAGTAATCTATCGCCTCGATTCATATTTCACAAAGTCCAATTCTTTTTTCTTGAATTTCTTCTACTTCGACAAAGATTTGATCTACCATCGGAATATTTTCATATTCTCGCTCAAAATTATTCGATTTTCGTGCATTTGAAGCGTGTTTTTCCACTTGAACCTCAATCAATTTACTCTTGGTGACACCGACTATGGTAAATTCTACAGTTTACTTCTGCGACAGTTTGCACTCATGTTTAAAAAGCAGTTGCTCATTATTCCGTGTTCTGTCAGGAAGCTGTGCGCACATACGCTTTCATTGATGAGGAATAAAATCATGTATTATGGGGATGACGTAAAACACATCTTGCTGTTGGCCGCCCGTCCATAGCCACGCTCATGTTCCATTTAGTGTCTAACTCTATCGGTCCTACAGTCGGAGGTTCATCAAGCTAAAGAGGAGTATTCCCAAGCCGCAAAGGTAAATTCAGCGAAATCATCAACCTTGTTTTTCAGTGAAGCTATTTTTTATTTCGGATTTCTGTTTTAATTTTACCTCTTCAATGCTTCATTTACCAGTACTGGGTGTGGTAAATGACGTGGCTCTCCTTGTACCAGATTCTAGCTGAAGTGGACCTTGATCACATTAGCGAGGTGGCTGCTCGTGCTAACCTTCTACTACGTATCACCGAGCTTTATTTAGCCGACGATGACTCTGTTGCAGCTTCACGCTATGTTTTACGCGCCCATCGCCTAATTGGACAATGCGCCAATAACACTGCTTTGCTTGTTCGCCATAAAGTAAGCTCTTGAACTGATCAATATTGTACTTGAAAAGTTGCCCGTTCGTTTTGACAATAAACGTTTCCTCGGTACAATGAAGTAATAACGCGCTCAAAGATAAGCCGATACTCATGTTTTTGTTTTAGAGCAGCTATGCTCAAGTATTAGACGCCGAACGCAAATTTCAAGATGCCGCCCTGCGATATTTGTCATTGTCGCAGATGGATTGCCCAGATTTGATCAGTGATACTGATCAAGTAAGAAGACAGTTCCTTCGTTTTCACAATTCATTCAGTTCTTCACTCCTCTTTATATGACTCAATTGTAACATCTCAACATTAATTTAATCTTCTTGCTCAACTTGACGCCGGTTTTTGAATTTTTGTTTTCATTTCTGTTAAACGTATTTTGATTCTTGTAATCACCTTCTACATGCATCTATAAATATCAATTCATGGTATAGGTTATTGCATTACAGCATGCGGCTACATGTGCAATATTGGCGGGGGCAGGTCAGAATGCGTTACGAGATTTTTCGATGTTATCGTTTATCTAGTCATACCCGTTGAACCATGTTTCCTTTGTTTGGTTTTCTAATAATCCAGATATTGTTGACTAATCGGCTATTTAATAATCAGGTCCATCTCGGTCCCGCGTTTTGGCGCTTCTGTATAACGACCCGCGAGCTCGTGCCCTGCCGAATTACGCCATGTTAGAGGCGATGCATTGCAACAAAATCATCGGCCCCGAGCAGCAGACGCAGTTCAGGGAGCTCTTGAAACCTCATCAGAATGCCGACCTGTGAGTTCTCAAAGCCACTCTCTGTTTGCACTTCTCTCACCATCGACCTTCTGTTAGCGCTGGCGGATCAACCATTCTGCAGCGCGCCGTTCTAGAGCGTAATGGGAAACTTTCACTCACCGTTGATTCTTTATAATTGAACAACTTGCTTTCATATTTTCAGTTCCTGAATGACTGTTCGTCTCGGATCCTCAATATGTCTTTTTTCCAGATAACATGCTGGCGGTATCGAAATTATACCAGAATATCTCTTTGGTAATGTCCCATTGTCTCGCTTAGATCCTGCGGCGTTAAATTGATCATATATGCTGTCAGTCGTCATTAGGTAAACGTCTTTCTATCTCATGTGAAGAAGCCGAGACTGTTGCTGCGCTAATGATCGAGCAAGGGCGCATGCATGGAATAATCGATCAAGTTGCTCAAAGTATAATTTTTCAAGACGGTGAGTATTGGCGTATTCGCCGCCATTTTTGGGATTGTTACCAAATGATTTCAATTTTTCCCTAAGGCTCCGAATCCTACTTTCGATAGTGGGTCAACATTAAGTATTTGCATATTTGCATTTTCTATCATCTCCTTTTGTCGTAGCTCGCATTGCTCGTATTAATCATTGCAGTAGTTAATATCAAGTGCCCATTGGGATCATGGGATGACCAAATTCAGGCGTTTTGTTCATCCTTGAACTCTGTGGCAGACAATGTCGCTGATCAAATCGCAGTCGGTCGTGCTACATAACATCGTGGTTTCGCCGCGCTATTGTCATCGCTTCTATTTATTTCACCTTAAATAACTTATAAACTCTTTGTGCCCAGTTATACCCACTCGAAGATACTCTTGTGTTTGTTCAACGAGGTTGCCAACTCTCAGTCAGATCCCCGTCCATGGTCAATGTTCACCCAGACTACGGTAGACCCTGCAATCTTCGTTTCACAACCATATGTACTACATATACAAATGTTAGTCCAGACGAATGGTGATCTTCACCACACTTACCAACGGTTGTATCGTATCTCTACTCTACCATTGACCATGCATTGATACTGTTCAATTTACCTGTGAAAGCAGTTGCAGCGTCTGTGTAGTCCGCCGTCATCACTGTTATTCGGCTCAAGTCGTCACGCTTTATAATAAATCATAATGCAATAATTGCGCTAGGAGTGTGATGGCGGCGAATGGCGATAACAATAGGGATGAGGCAGCGGCCCAGGTGCGATTCCAGGTGCCTATCAAGCATATAGCCGACCTACGCGCCGACCTCTCCAAATTCCAGGCATCGCCTGCGTATCGGGAAGTAGTCGCCTTCTTAACGGCCCTGAACGGCTCTGTTCGTTCATTGCCAATCTCATCGTGTCCGACGCCATCGCGTCATGCCATCGCTCTCACACAGATTCTAGACCAGTCCGTTACGACACCTTCCGCCATTACCACCATTACTTTCTAACATTGCATGGTTTCTTCCAAGCATCTTCCAATTCCTGTTAGTCTTTTCGCTTGTCGCTTTTTCAATTTGCATCGAAATTGATATCTGCATTTGCTCTCTTCACCTTTTTTTCCACAGGGTGTGAAAACTTCTCATTTTTCTGTGTTTCTGATGTGTTACTTCATCTCAATAATGCACAATTCCACCAAGTAATCTGAATATGTTTTTTACTCTTTCGGATCTATCGAGGTTGCGCTGTTTAGTTATACATGATTCAGAATTGGGCAATGGATCGACGAGATTCCTCCGTTAGCAAGCGCTCAACGTTATGGGAACAAAGCGTTCCGTTTATGGCTGGGGCGTCTTGAATCGGTAGATTAGACCAATTCTCTCAATGGCCCGCCTGAACAGAGTATTAGGAAGCTCCGAATTTATTGAGATTGTTATTACCTGCCGATTTATTGGACGCTACTGTTGAGGTCGTCCCTTATTTCCTGGTCTCATTCGGCGATAAAACCAGAATCGACTATGGAACGGGGCATGAACTCAACTTCATAGCTTTCATTCTCTGCTTGGCGAAACTTGGTGTGTTCGGCCCAAATGATCTGCCTGTTATCGTTTTGCATGTATTTCACCATTATTTGAATCTCATGAGGAAACTTCAGACGGTGATTTATTGCATAATGCTCTATTCAATAATCAGTGCTAATCATTCGCAAAGGTTTATTGGTTAGAACCCGCTGGATCAAAAGGTGTCTGGGGTCTCGATGACTACCAATTTCTGGCGTTTTACTGGGGAGCTTCTCAATTGATTGGTAAGACTATATCAGAAGTTTAATTTTAGAAAGGTGGAAACATTTTACAGGTTATCCCCTTCGGTTGACTTTCTTTATCTGTTTTCTTTTGCAAATCTGCCTGAACGTTTAATGTGTCAGGTTGCGAGAACGATGGCATCACGCCAAGTTCGATACACTCCCAGGCCATTGTTGATAAATGCGTTGACGATTACTTATATTTCAGCTGTATCCGTTTTATCACCAAGGTGTTGAACTGTTCCGGATCATGGTCCTCACAAGTTCATACATGTATTTCCATAGATGAAAAGAGGCAGATTTGAAGAATATGCTCCTCTGTTGAACGATATTTCGGCAGTCCCATTTTGGGAAAAGGTTAATTCAGGTAAATCGCAGTGATGATACCCATGTTAATAAGTTTTGTGATGATTGTTTTTTCCGTATTCAGGCCTATTGCGCATGTATTATAAAGAAGTTTTAAACAAGTTTCCGGTCAGTTGATCTGCCGACTCGTATAACAAATTCTGACCGTTGATTTTCAGGTCGTTCAACATTTCCTATTCGGCAGCATTTTGCGATATTCTTCTGAGTAATAAAATATCATGTCAATTCAAACAGTGATCAAGGGGTAATTCTACCTTCGATAATTTCTTGATGCATATGTAGCAAAATAACAGGTACCGTACCGATGAGCTTCTGACGTTGAATAGGCTTCCTGGCAGGGATTTCAAGGCGAACGATATCTTAGATATGGTATTCTTGGTACTTGTTCCAACCCAAGAGTCGAATCAAGGGGGGACTCTACTCCTGATAATATTACGGACCCGAAAACATGCTATGAATACTTTGCGCACGAACTCATCCATCAATGATAGCGGTTGATCATTAACAAACAACAAAAATCATTGAATTTCTTACCTTTAGGAGGCGTTGATAGTAGTGATCTTGAAGGAAATACTGTAATACTTTCGGGCCTGGACTCAATCTCTTACCCTCGCTGATGCCTGTTATCAATTTCATTCAGAATCGCAATGCATTCAGAAAGTGCAGTGTTGCCGGGACACAATTTTCGGCGAGCGAAGTTTGCCTTGCGATAACATAGCGACGCAAGCGTTCACATCATCCACCCGCATTGTTAGTCAGGAAACTTAAAACGCGCTGAAATTTTGTCTTTGACCCAGGACAACGCCAGCGACGTGGCGAGATATTCCTATAGTAGCTGGTGGTTGACTGGCACAAATCACCAGGTTGCACCTAGAATCGAGTCATATTTGTTGAACGTTGAGAAAAAAAAAACACGAAAAATGCGGTCAACAGGCATTGACGCTGGATAATAATTCACCAACAAACCTGAGTGTACAATGGTGTAAAACCATAGCCACAGGCTCCGTGATCCTTTTTTTTCATCTGGTCCTTGAAAATATTGAAAACATGGGGTCGGACACGATTAGCTACGAAGGCACAACGTTGTATCCTAGTGACCTATGCCTCATTGATGCACCTGCATGGTTCAACGATAACCTTATTGGTGACTTCGTTTCGGGCATACGCTTCGGTAGGAGCTAAGACATTCATAGGTTTCGTCTATGATTGGTTCCAAACTAAAACGTTCGCTGAGCCTCCGTACAAGTTTCTGTTTATTAATCCTGCGACGGCCTTCATAATAATGCACGAGAAAGGTTTGTCGGCGCGTATTTTTAATGAGCTGTTTTTGATGAAAAACCTATTCAGATCCAGAAGATCTAATGAATGTTGTGCAATCATTGGAGCTAGATAAATACGAGATCGTGTTCATGCCGGTTAACAACAGCGACAACGTTCGAAGGGCTGGTGGCGGAAGCCACTGGAGCTTGTTGGTTTTACACAACACCAACAATGAGTTCGTTTATTTCGATTCGATGGGGTTATTCAACCGCTCCTACGCCCAAATAATCGTTGACCAAATTATCAACTGTCTGAGCCGAAATATAGCAATGGTTGATGGACAATGTCCTCAACAGGTACATTCATCATCAATATTTGTGGTGCGCACACAATTACGTCGGGGTCTAGGCTAATTCTTACGACTGTGGAGTGTTCGTAATCGAGATGACAGACAGAATAGCTAGCTCGTTGCGAAATGACGTGGAACTAAGCCAATTTGCGACAAGGATCACTCCAGAAGACATCGTCAGACGGCGCAATTATGTTCACGATATCATAAAACAAATTCAATCATCGCAATGCTAATTTAGTTTCAGTTTCGGTTCCCGACAAAGCGGTGTCAAAAGTAACAGTGCTAAACGAGACAGATTACGCTTTACAATCAACATTTGTTTACATGGACGGTATTGTTTTAGAGCCAACATTTCTTGCGCCAAATTGTTGAATTGAACTGAGGCTGCTACCCATCCATAAATCTTTCGAAGGTTTGCACATTAGACCGTTGAGCATCAGTCCAAACTGTTGAGTTGCACAAACCGAAGGATGAAATTCTGCCTGAGCCATCTACTCGTTATTAATTACCCGCTAATGTTTAGCGGAAATTGGGGTCGGATGTTTGATGAAGCTCGATTATTTCAAGTCAAGAAACTAGGTAGCCCGAACAACAGGAGATTCAAAACGAAGCCATCTCCTGCCTTCAAATTCAATCTCACTGGGCATTAGGGATTTCCCAAAGCCCAAGATCAATTGAAGTCGTCGCCAATAGTTAGCCGTGAATTGGCCCGGGTTGCAACCTGCACATTTAGCGAACATTGATTAAATCCTGGAGAAAACTGAAGTTTCATCCAGAGCTCGGTAATGACAAAGGCGTCCCCGAATACTCCATAAGTGCTGTGGATGTCCACGAACCGTAAAACGCTCGCCGATTGTGGAGCTCAAGGTAGCGCATCGTCATCGTTAGATGAGCGGCAAATATTTGAGTGTACTACGGCCCCTTTCTCGATTGCAATGAGGCTCTTCCCCTTTCCAAACCGTCTAAACATCGCTGAAGTGCTTTCAATAATTGAAAAAGTGCCGTTCAAGCAAAAAACAGAGCAACATTTCTGATTCATAATCAGATTACAGTGTGGTTTATGATTAACAATTACCTGACGATATATAAATATATATTCTGATCCTGCTCGGTCTCATGTTTCAGCGCCGATTGTCATTGAGGCGGCTTTACACCTCGATCTTGAAGCGCCGTCTCTTTCTCCAGTTCGACGTTGAAGAATTCCCGGGTCCTGGTACGCATCTCGCTAACTGCATGAACCATTCCCTGGAGTCGATCTTGGTCGGAATCCTGGTAGGAGATGGTGGTCGTCATGATCTCGACGCCATTGATCACAACTTGGCTCGTCACGGACATGTTACCGATGCCCGATACAGTACGACACTGACTGCCGACCGGCGCAAAAACCCATTACACCAACGGCCAACGGGGCAAAATGTTGTAGGATATCACAACTATCAGCTTGGTTCCCTCGGCCTGTTCTTTTGACGTATAGTTCATTGACGATTGGTAGGACCATGTTTCACACTTGCAAAGGGGCCTAATTGGTTAGGCCACCGTAGTCGTCGCTGTCGTTAACTATTTTTCAATGGCCGCCCGACTTCGAGTTATGCTCATCCAATAAGACTTACCGCTTCTGATATTGTGGGCCTGAATCAACGATCAGGTCGTAGCGGATGGTCGAAGGGTGTGCGCCCAATTATGCGAATGGCGCACAGGGTTTACATTTTCATTTCCTCATTTCTTGAAATACTCCAAGAACCAAAAACTAACTGGTCCGTTAGTTATGTAGATATTTATCAACAATGACGGTGGGTCCAGTCGCCGTATAGACGACAGTCGGGCAGATACCCGCTCTTCTATCTTCCTTCGAATGTCAATACATAATTGCATATGTCAATAAATTATTCCGCCAATTGCCCATGAATAGCCCATGGTTCACGTCAAATAGGTCAATCCATCACTGTTCGTGACACCTCAAACATTACTGCCTGTTACTGCCCATCCTTGTGTTCAACAACAGTCAAGCCACTTGCTGTAGTGTACTAACACTGTACTAACGCAACCCCATCCGTTTTCCTGTGTGTTTGTTTTCACCGTGGTGAGTCCGTGGTGTATCACTGTCATTTGTGGGGTGTTGACCGTTCCCACGTGCTGCTGTTCTGTGTCACATTCCAGAAGTGAGTCGAGGAGTGAAGAACCCTTTTTTTTTCATTGGTAGACCTGATGTCCAGCGCTCCCAATAAGCGTTTCGCCCGCCTCGAAGCGAAAGTTGAGCTGTATATTGGTGAGGGCAAATTTTACGAAGCTGAACAAATGTAAGATGGTAAAACCGATTTTTTTCGGTGGTTGCTTCTGAGCTGTAGCTCTGATATCTGGTTTATTTCTTGTTTTGCGTACATTTCTATGCCATGATTCAAGCCATTAATAATGGGAAATTAGTTCTCTGAACTCCTTCGAATCCAAATACACTTTTAGTTGTGCTCTTATATCTCTAGTAGTGACTTTCTGAATTTCAGATATTCAACAATATGTTCACGTTTGTCTTCCGACAAGCTTTTTTCAGAAGCATCTGACGTCGCTTACCAAGGCGCTCAGCGACTTTTAACCACAGGAACGGGCAATGCTGGTGCCAAACTCTCTATGTCCTTCATCAACATTTTGACAATTGGAAAGGTCCCCATGACAGCAGAGATTATTGGTAAACATTTCCAAATGTCTCTATTCATGTTCTCAAGAAAATTTCAGATAAGATCGTAGATGTGTTTCGATCCTTTCCTGGGGCTAATTGCGTTTCCAAGGTGGGCTTCATGAAAGCTGCCATTAAGTACAGTATATTTGTTGGAAATTCTTGAACATAATATTAATGATCCGAACAGATGGTCTTATCAGTTTGATACTTCCGGCGGCGATCCAACGTTGCATCGAGAGTTGGCTCTGCACTTCCGCTCTGTTGGCGCTTTTGGCGATGCCAATTTACATTTGCTTAGAGCGAAAGACTGTGATTTGCATTATGAGTTGCTATCTGAATGGAGCCATCATGTGTACAAAAGCGAGCAGGATTTGCTCATCGCCAGAACCGTTATTCAGTTAGTAAACCGCTCTCGTTTCCTTCCTTTCTATTTACTATACTGAATTCCATAGGTATTTGTGTCTGGAAGACGTCTCTGGGGCTCTTCGTATCTTAGATCTTGCCCGTGCAGGGGATATAACACCTCTCCTCAAAACTCCACTAATGAGTTTTACCAAATTCCGTAATGCCCCGTCAACATCTTTTTGCATGCTAATTTTTTTTAGTAGTTGAATCGGTTCGACGGAACTCCACAGGGCTTTTTCAGATGCTGCGATCGAAATATGCGTTATCATTGAAAAGAGATTCTGCCTTTGAAACCGTAAGCTTCTAATAGTAATGTTCAAATTTGGTAACTGAAGCAGTTATCAATTTAGTATATGGATCAGATTGGTGAAAAAATTTTCAATATTCAATCAGGAAACAGAGGGGGGCTTTTCTCGGATTTATTCTCCAATTTAATTGACAGCCCAGCTTAACGTGTCAACTCTTTGTAACCACATCACGTAATCGCAGGGACGATTGGCTTTAATATACATATTCACAAATCTAACTCTAATACTATTCGGAACAGTTTTCATATCGCTTTAGCAAGCAGTTATCGATTGTGGTAATTCGTTTTCCGATGGTTCCAGCTGTAACCCGCAGAATGGAGAATCCAATATTAAGGATACTGATTGTACAGAAATTAAAAAAAGAACTATGTGAAATTTTCAGGTGCTGCTAACAGAAATCGGGCCACAATTAACCGTGAAGGCTCCGGTATCTGGCGGACGATGTCGATATGCGTTTATATCATCAAGCGCATCTGGAATGCAAACCGAACGTGTGAATGCCTAAATATCCTACAGCAGCGATGGCTGGCAAACTCTGACAATGTCCTGAGTTTCTTCGCATGCATATATCCGATACCAATTTGGCGATACATGAACTTGCTGCAAAGACGCAATGGCAACGTCTTGCAAGCTATTATGGGAACACCAGCACCGACGAAGTTGTTGAAACTTAGGGTGACGACGATGATTTTGCGAGAAATTCATTTTCCAAATTCGTAGTAAATCCGATAAACCCCCTGTAATTTTGTCCCGCTATCTGATATAGGTATGTCTGAACCCCCTCGACCAGTCCCGGTCCCATCCCACTGTCATCCTCTGGACAGTGCCCGTAACCCCCCTCGACCGGCACCAAAGGGGACGTCACTATCAATCTCTCCCTGGCAACGGCCCATCGCCCCTTTCCCTGATATTGTATCCGCTACAACTCCATCGTTTTCCCCACTGGGATAAAGTCCGAGGAAATTAGTCCGCAATCTGATCGCCATCTTTGTATATTGTTCTTTCAAGTGAACGACCTTCCCAAGCAAAGCCAAAATCGTCTGGGCCCGGGCATGAATAAGCTCCCATCCGCAATGCGGACTGAACTGCCGACATTGGAGCAGTTTTTAGTGACGGCTGGTGGCTCCACGTCCTGGGCCGACGCTGTAGATGAGCCCGAATATTACGCCGAAGATGAGATCGTTGGAGATGCTGTTGATTCCGAGCCGGAGCGCGCTCCGTTGCGTCGTAGCATGCAGACGTCTCCGCCGTTTGTTGCAGAGTGCCACAATCTGAGTTTCAAATGTAAACCTGATGATCTGGTTCGCTTTTTTGCCCCCAGCGAGATTGTCAACATCGAGATGCCTCAGGCATTTAATCGGCCTAAAGGGTTCGCGTATGTGGAGTTTGCCGACGTCGCTGGCCTTGATGCAGCCCTGAATCGTTCAGGACAACAGCACCTTGGTCGCGTCGTTAGCATTGAAGTTTATCGGCAGCAATCTCGCCCTCCTGTCCGGTCTCATTCATCGAATGGGCCGTTGTCCCGACCGCCCTTTCATTCTCGTGGACCGGCGCCGTCCCAGGCACCTCCCGCTGAGCGGCCTAAGCTTAATTTATTGAAGCGCCAGGTAGAACCTGAGGCAGTTGCCGTCGGTATTAAGGCGTCGGCTTCGGCCTCCCAGCTTTTTGGAGGAGGTCGTACACGTGAAGAAATTCTCAAAGAAAAAGAGCAGATAGCGGAAGCAGAGAAGGCTCGCGCATTGGCGTCGCCTAAGAAATCAGAAGAAATCCGGGAAGAGCGGCGCCATGTTCCGGTTGTACAAGGTCCTCTAAGGTCCCCACCCGCGAAATTCTCTCGACCAGTTCATGAAGTTGAGAACAAAGGCAACGACCAAAGGCGTCCGAATGTTGAAGTGTCGGAGAGTTCCAGACCGATTAACCCATGGGGAGCTCAAGACCGCGGTTCCGACAAAGATTCGGATGCTGCCGGAGCGAGCAAATCGGCAATCCACACCCAAGGACGACCCAATCTAGAACCGGTGACATCGAATACTTCCAGATCAAATAGACCATGGGGTCAGCAAGAGACTCGCCCTACTTCCGTTCGTTCCAATGAGGATAAAGGTTCCGACCCGTCAAGGCAGAATAGTAGGCCTTCGAACGAGCATCAAAACCGCGACAACAATTCGCGCGGGAATCGAGACCATGAATCATCATCTGGGAACTCCCGACCGATTAAGCAATGGACAACACAGCAGGGCCATCATGGTCATTCCCGACACAATCACGATGAAGATCCTAGGAGAAATCATAACGGGAAGCCAGGCAACAGTAATGATCACTCAAAACCGCTTTCCAAACCTGTTCGTGGCCCCAGGAATTTACATTGGGAGCCTAGACAACCTGCTGAACAGAAATCCGCTCAAACGTCTACTGACCAGCATCCGTCGGAAACGCCCAAGGATGACGAACCGAATCGTGCTTTAGTTCAGGTTCAGAGCCTTAGTATTCCGTCAACGCCGGTATCGCAGCCAGAACAAAAATCGCCGTCTCCAAGAGCAGCGCCGTCGCGGAAACCGTCCTCATCACCGAAGAAGACGCAAGACGTAGTGGAATCACCGACGAAGTCTGCAAACACACCTCGTTCCGTCGAAGATCAACCATCAGGTGATCCGTCAGGTTTTGAAACGAGTCGTCGTGGTAAAGGTCGCCGCCCTAAGCGATCGACGATTCCTACACGTTCAGCTACACCGACAGTTGAATCGAACCGTGGTCGACGTCCTTTCTCCCCCACCGAGTTCAACTTACCGCCGTCCTCAGTGTCATTCTCCACCAACCCGTACGCTGGTTTAGCTACGTCTGACGACGATGAATAACGACTCCAACGTCAATAATTTTCCCAATACAATTATACAGATTTGTTGCTTTAACTTCCCCCACTGTCATTATCGGCGCTTTTTCAACTACAGCGTCTTCCTGATATTTCCACAATTGGGTTTACCCGACCATGAATTCTGAATGTTGTTGTATATTACAGATTAGTATAACTTGGACCGCCACCTCCTTCAGGGACAGTCCAACGGATGAATCGTCCTGGCGTCTTGATGTCGCACGTCTTGCAATGTACGCAATTGGCGGCATTGATCTGCAGTTTACGTCCTTCGGCCCCGGCATCGACATACTCATACACTTTCGCCGGGCAGAAGTATTGCTCTGGACCACCATAGACTTTCAGACTTTCCTCGACGGGAAAAGAACTCTTTTTTCCTTCGCGAAACCGAAGATGACCCTAAAATTAAACATGTCAGATAGATAATCGTCATTCTCAAATGTAACAAACAGAACAGGTTCAATTGGAAACACCACGGAAAACGCAGCCGAAGCGGGATTGCAATACCGGCTGATCTTCTTCGTGACGAACACCGCTACGCTGGAGATTGGTCAACAGATCGAAACTGATTCGGTTGTCGGGGCGGAAATTGCCGGAGGGCGGAGAATACGATTCGGCAGGCCGAGTACGATCCGCATCCCAGGATTTGTTGTGAAATGTCCATGGCTCTCGGCCCTTCAACATCAAAAGCTCCAATCCGCTGTACATCATACCACCTGTATTGGAGAATCAACAATCGAACGTTCAATTGAGTGGTGTTCTGTAGATTCGACGACGAAAATGTGCACATTGCCGCTACAGCTCAACTTGAAAGAAAACAAGAAAACAGGAATTATAAAAATGGGATAATTTTGTGCAGAGGCGAGTTACCTAACGTTCCCCCGAACTTTTTGAACGCTGGTTTAGCATTGCGAACAGCTTTGAGTTCGGACCAGATCCATGATGATTTGATCATGTCTTCATAATCTGAGACTTCCGCTCCCTGAACGTTGTCGGTGGATTTTAGTTTGTCAGCGATCGCATCGGCGGCGACCATGCCGGATTTCATGGCCGTATGCGTGCCCTTGATGCGAGGGACATTGAGAAAACCTGCAGCACAGCCGACCAGCAACGCGCCTGGAACCGTCAGCTTGGGGATTGCCTGAAAGCCGCCTGTGGATATGACCCGTGCGCCATAACCAATAGGGACCCCATTCTTCAGCATTGGACTGATGGACGAATGATGTTTGAATTCCTACGATTCACTAGGGTGAATAGGTGAGCGGTCCTGGTAAAAATTGGGGACAGAACTAACCGACCAGGCGTTTCTTGAAAGTCGATCAACTTTTTTCAAACAGTATGACAAACGTTGATTCGTAAAACATTGAAAACATACTTATTGTTTACAAACTCAGTGCATTACAGAATGAATTGGAGAAACTGACTTGAAAGAGATTGTAGGGATGTGTATATGGGTTCTGATAGTCCAGACCGACGACGAAACCGATCGATAACAGGTTCGGGTCAAAGTGATAGGCGAACGAGCCACCGTAAATCGCGTTGGGCAACGGCCATCCCAATGTATGCAGAACCGAGCCAGGTTGGTGAACGCTGGGATCGATTTCCCAAAGCTATGACAGAAAGTTGGTAAACAGCGAATCAGGTCGTAAACTTCAGGAAACATCTCGGTACGATATCGATAACAATAAGATGTTTTCGGTCACTAATTAACGAAAACAC
The DNA here is from genome assembly GCA_900404475.1 of Spongospora subterranea. Taxonomy (NCBI): domain Eukaryota; phylum Endomyxa; class Phytomyxea; order Plasmodiophorida; family Plasmodiophoridae; genus Spongospora; species Spongospora subterranea. Next base: position 65,780 of record OUQQ01000012.1, on the reverse strand, counting down.
GGAAAAGAATGGGATATTACTTCCTTCAACCCAATAGAATACGATTGAGGGTCGCAATTGGCGCGAAGATCGAACCGATCGATAACTTGTTCAGTTAACGAGCCACACGCGCCTTCAGCGAATATTGTCTGAGATGCGCGTAGCTCCATCCCGGGCTGATAATTATCTACAATGGAATCAGTTCCTAATTACCCCAAATTATACCCCAAACGACCTTTATGTTGTTCGTCTTTCCCGATACCGAAATCACGGGTGACTACGCCGGCAACAGCGCCTTTATCATCATAAATTACATCGCTGGCTGCGAAACCGGGATAAACATCAACACCGCTAATCGACAGCAAAAGAGTCAATATCGTCGCCGGCAGAGACACAATTGGCCCGTGTTACCATTCCATGGCTTTATCGCCAAGCCATTGTACAAGTCGTCCCAGGCTGATCACGTAATTCCCAGCGTTATGCAACGCTGGCGGTATGGGAACAGGTATCGACCATGAACTATTCGGTAAATACCTGAACCGATCTTTGGTCACTTCCGTCTGTAATGGCGCCTGTACATCATTTGATCATCAGCGGACGCCCCCGATGGCCAAAACAAAAACCACGATCGGTTTGAAGTTAAATAACGTGTTTGATACCTGAGTTGAGCGCCAATCCGGCAATAATTCATTGAGAGCCCGAGGATCAAACACATTGCCGGATAGAATATGGGACCCGAGTTCACCACTCTTCTCAATCACACAGACGTTGAGGTCGGCGCGGCGCTGTTTGAGGCGAATGGCGGCCGAGAGACCAGCCGGGCCGGCGCCCACAATCAGGACATCAACGGCGATGGAATCGCGGGCGATGCTGGTCAGGCATCGTCTCCAGGTTCTCCTGGCCAACACCATCATGATCGTTAAGTGCGCCGTCCCTTTCTTAACAATATGACCAGGGGGATAATAGCGCCACCTCCACCCCCAATATCCAATCGGGTCAATACATTATTATCCTGGTCACTATCAATTACCCCCTTTTTTCCATTTTCACGAATTTTCCTCAATTTATTTCAGATTGACGTGAAATTCGTGTGTGAATTATTGTCGCTGGTCCTATGGGCCATTCATATCTGGATGATGACCATGAAGAGGGGGTTCATTGTGATCACATCTCGTGTTTGGATATGGTATTAACTTGATGGGGTTCTGCCTGGTTCCATGGGGTTCAACAGATCAACAGGGAAACAGGACCCGATCTGGATTGTTTTCGGGCGGATTCGCCGTCCCGTATCTGGATGGATCTGGAATATGTCGATCTGGATCGGCCCGTTGGACAGGGACAAATAGGCCAAACCTCCCCAACCAGCATTAATAACTCGACTGGACCATGAATTGGTTAACGGGAACGGTGTCGCCCTGGGCGATACTGCTGCTGACCATAATCCTGCTCGGGAGCGGATCGGGTCAGACCTCACTCGGATCGGGGTCGTTCACCACCACCGATGGGTCATATTCGGCCAACTGGACCATGATCGACGCCAACACCATCGCGTTCACGATTAGCGCCATGACGAGTGGATGGGTCTCCATTGGCTGGTCGGTTAACCCACGAGGTATACCGGGGTCGTACACTCGTTGTCCCACAGCACATTGATCGTAAATCTGATCGATATCACACATTGTATCAGTTCTGTTCGGCGATGGGTTTTTTTTTTTTAATTTTTGCGTTTATTGAAGTGGATCTTGGGCCGTTATAAACATATGGGTTTAGATTCATGGAATGGATTGGTAAATGGGTATTCCATTCAGGTCACCTAAACACAGCGGCCGTTGTTGCCTGGGTTGGCAACGATGGCGCCACAACCATCATCGACGGGTTCTCGGCCACATCGCGTCGCACTCCGACCCCGGCCAACTTTATCGACAGTGTCGGGGTGACCGGGACCCAGTCCAACGGTCGAACCAGCGTTGCGTTCCGCCACCCGATCAAGTCAATGGACGCCCAGCACGTCCCGATCATCAACGGCGACATGTACCTGGTTTGGGCATATGGCGCTACCGATGGCACATCGGCCAGCGCGTATGTCCAACACTCGACCAGTACTCGTGGGTTGGCCAAGGTCAATTTCCTGGCCAAAGGTGGCGTTACGATTGGCAACGCCATCACGATGCCAACCTATCTGTTTGGGCTGATAACCGACCCGGCATCGGGGATCAGTATCGTCACCGCCCTGGTCCTCGTCATCCTTGCCGTCGTCCTTCGCCTGTACAAACTCAAGAAGCGCTGGCGTGAGGCCATCCGACGGAAGGCATTTCGCGGGTTTATGGGCCCGGCTGGGTTCGCCGACGGTCTAGATCTCGTAGAGCGGTCGTCCGTTGCCCAATCAAAACGGATTTTCAACAAGGACGTGAACCCTGAACTATCCCGTAATAATATTAACGATCCGTTCCAAGTGTCGTCTGTATCTGCATCCAGCGGTCAATTCCCATTTCTGCAGAAGACGTTCGGTCCCGCTCCAATATACGATGATCCCGGTAGTGATCTTAACGACACCTCTAACGACGATCTCACCCTGAATATCGTCCCCTCTGGCGGGTTCTTTCGTGGATCGGAACCCGTTTCGTTCTCCGACAAATCATCGTCTTCCCCGCCATTGGACGTCTACATCGTCGATCAGAAACCGATATCGAGTCCGGTGAAGAATGCGCTGGTGCGGTTCTGGCGTTTGCGCCTGTCGGGAAGTCAGCTGGCGCTAAAACACGTGATCCTGTTCGCGTCGTTCCTGGCTGTGAACGCGTTCTGGTTGGGGTTGTGGATCTGGGACGATGGCGATATCGGTATCGGGTTGGGGTATGTGGCGACGGCCAATGCATTCTGGGTGGCGATACCAGCCACACGAAACTCGGCAATGTCGCTGATATTCGAGATCCCGATCGATCGCGCCATCACGTTCCATCGCTGGCTAGGGCGTCTGGTCGTGGCGTCGGTCATCGCTCACGGTCTGTGGGAGATCATCCCGCAGCTGCGGGACGTCGCCGCCGTCGACGTCGTCCTGATGGACCAGACCAACCTGACCGGTGTCGTATCGGGTGTCAGCGCCCTGGTCATCCTGTTCACATCGTTCCAGTCCCTTCGTCGCCATCTCTTCCAGTTCTTCTTCTATTCCCATTTCGTGTTCATCCTGTTCTACCTGTTCATGGTGTTCCACGCCAAAGCCAATCACCCATACGTGTTCGCCGCCGTCGCCGTCTACACCCTGGATCGTGTATTGCGACTTGCCAGAGGTGATGTTATACCATTTCGTGCCACTCAGGTCCAAACGTTACCGGGCAACGTTGTCCGTCTACGTTTCCCCAAGCGTAAATACGCTACATATACGGCCGGGCAATACGTGTTCGTCAACTTCCCGACCATTGCTCTGTTGGAATGGCACCCGTTCTCGTTATCATCAGGTAAGACCATCCCCCGTTGATCGACGCCGTTCTCAATGGTCTGTTTGTGTTCAGGCCCTAAAGATGATCTGTGTGAGATTCACGTGAAGTCGCTAGGGAATACGACCCGCGCGCTGTTGAACTCTATCCAGGGCAATCTAAGTGTCGTTCCGCCGTTGATACGGGTCGAAGGTATTGTTTCTGAGAAATCGGTTGGTGATTGGTCGGGGCGGAACTGACCATGGATTAGGCCCATATGGGCACCTATCGTCACGATATAAACGCTATTCCCACGTTCTACTGATCGGTGGTGGTGTTGGTATAACGCCCTTGATCAGCATCATCAAGGACATCTATCAGCTCGAGATGAGTCTCCAGAGCAAAGCGAAACACGCTCGTTCCGCCTGGATCAAGTAGGACCCCATTGTTCCCATGATCGTCGTCTGACCCCGATATCGTCCCCAGACATGTTTATCTAGTGTGGTCGGTTCCAACCGAATTCGAATGGGCGTGGTTTGCCGAAACTCTGGTGAAAGCGAGAGTATTGGCGTCAGCGCCAGGTTATCCACAGATCACGATCGCCGGGCACATCACCCAACAGAAGTCGACGGCCGACCCGAGTCTGATCATTGGCCGGCCCGATCTGGAGACCATCTTCCGCTACGTCGAAGGGACCATGATGTCGGAACCCGATCCGGTCAACGCCCAACCGCCGACCGAGTCGTCACTGCGAACCGCCAGCCTGAAAGGTCGGGCGGTGGTCTACACGTGTGGGCCAAGAATCATGGTCGACGAGGCATGGGATCTGGCCCGGAAACGGACTCGAGGACAATGCCGATTCGATTTCCACCACGAAGTGTTCAATTTTTAAATGATGATCATATCTATCGTTGTACCAGTAATGCGTTTTTGAGCGTGAAAATCGGATAAAAACAAATAGGGTTTTGTCATTTTGATTGTTGCGATTCTGATTGGTCGGATTCGACCATGGTGATACGTTGATACACACCGGCCGCGAGGCTTTGGATCAGGCGCAGATCGGATGGATCGCTGATGGCGTCGCCCAAGTAATGTAACAGGCGAAACGAGCGTTTCAGCTGCGTTGCGGTCTTGGTCGAGGGTTCCTCCATCAACTCGGCAACGCACGCCCCCCGTGCAATCTGTATGCTATGTTCGAATATTCTCTGCTCGGCGCACGAGATCGTTCGTCTCGAACTGTCTTCGAAAACATCCCTCAATCTGAGAATGTAATCGCTTAGGGCAACATCGAGGGCGATGAACGACACGGCCAGTACTTATTGGATTGAATGGTGAGGTGTTGAATGCGTCTCGCAGACCAGTTATCGATGCGCTGATCCGATTGCGATAGTTTATCTTTGAGTCGCAGGAGCTGTCGCCCATCAACGAGAAGGGCGATGGCTTTGGCGTAGAGCGGCAATGCGATTTCGGGCTTCTTGATAGCGGCATCGGCGAGATCCCCAACAATGCTGGCCGCCTTTATCAGATCATATTCGTTCTGCTGCAAACCCTTGGGCGTACTCGAAAACCCTTGAACGGATGGGTTTATCGCCACAACTAATTTCCAGAACCGATGAGTTACACTTTTTGGTTTTCACCAGAACGATGATGATCTACGTTGGTTGTCGGGAATTGATAACAAGCACGGGTGCGAGCAAAGGGCGTCAATTGTCAAGCGATCAGCAGGATGGCGCTGAAGAAGCCCTTTGATGACAGTTTGACAACCATCGGATATCTCCAGCGACCTTCACAACATTATCAGATTTTCGTCATGTTCTTGAAACCTGCCCTTACCTGGGAAATGTGATTTCACCGGCATCGATCTTGGCCAAGAGTTCCGTACTGCTCCGGGCATAATACGGGGGGATTCCGGTGACCATCTCGTAGAAAATGGCGCCAACCGACCATAGATCAGCCAATCTGGGGTCGTAGGCTTGATTGCGAAGGATCTCTGGCGCCATATACTGTGGAGAACCGCATATCGTCTGTGCTAATACTTCACTATCGATATCCCTAAAAATGAAATAATGGGCAATGAACCCACAACTAATAATTTGGTTCAGTACCTGGCGAGCCCGAAATCGGCGATTTTCAGGCGGGTACCATTCTCCAAAAGAAGAAGATTGTGAGGTTTTAGGTCGCGATGGGCCATGTTCTTCGAGTGCAGGAAAGACAGGCCATTGGCTAGCTGGCGAAACAGGTTGACCGCGGCGGCCTCGTGGATTGGGCGATCAAGTCGGGTCATGTATTCGGCCAAATCTTCGTTGCAGAGTTCGATAACCAGATAAATATGCCTGATAAGGAGCACGATGTATGAACATTATTATTATCGTATAAATAAAAAATTATTAAACAATAAAAATCGCCAGAGCGTTTCAAACACCCAACTGGTTTTCTTCTCAGAAACCTCGTCAGAGACGACGCAAAATGAGCAAACAAGGCAAAACAGCATAATGTCAATCTGTTGTGAAATATAGAAATTACCTGTCTGTTTTATGAACTTCAATAAGTTTGACAATATTGGTGTGGCTGATGGAAGTCATGATGGCGATCTCCGAATCAAGATGGGGGTGCTTTAACCGGATCTTATCAAGGTTGATGCCCTTGATGGCCACCAATTCCCCCGTGTGGATGTGGACCCCCTTCCACACGATCGCGAACGACCCCACCCCAAGCTTCGACAAGATTTCATATTCCCCAATAAACTGAATCGGTGTGGCGACAAAATCATCGCCCATCCTGTCTATGTGTCCACCACAGTGGCCCTATAGAACTGCACTTATGTGGTGGACGGCAGCTCGCAACATAACGGATTTGCCCGATTATTGTCTAATCTCCGAGAACACCGTCAAGGAAACGACCGAGAGAACACGAGAAACCTACTCAGATTCCAAGGGACTCGGGTACTCTGTGATGGAAAAATTTATCGATTCTTTCTTCTACGACGAATCAGGTTTCGTAAAAAGTCGCGCCGATTGGAAAGGTAATCAAATCCCGATGCCAAAGTGCTGCCGACGACGCCGTATGCCATTAGCTGGACCAGTTGTGGTTCAGGAAAGTCAAACGTTATTGATGTGATACCGGCACTAATCCACAGCAATTGAGCCGCTGTATTTAGCTGAAGAAGGGTCAGGCCGTCGATGATTTTCACGTGATTCTGTAAAACTACCTTGCCAAGTAAAGATGGGCGCACCTCATGTGTAGGATAGGACGCGACATCGAAGTAGTTTTGCAGAGAGATATTGCGGCTTATAAGAGACCGATAGCGAACGACAGCAGTTCCACAAATAAGAAGAACGTCACGTCCGACGACAAATACAACCGACCACATTGGTAAAGCCTCCATTGATACCAAAGTCAACGCCATTGTTCCTAACAGGCCACTAAACTATGAGAAATAATATTTGGACGGGTTTAAACCGGGGCAGAAAACAGTGAAAAAACTGAGTAGTTTTTTGTGAATGAAGTGTAAACAATGTAACCAGATCTTATCACGTTTACTGGATCAACACAATCAATAAAATTTAGCTTACCGATCAGGAACTTATCGGCAAATGGATCTAAATAAGATCCAAGTAACGATTGCTGGTTAAACTTTTTGGCAATCCATCCATCGGCGAAATCCGAGATTCCAGCCAGCACGAACCCACAAAATGCCATTCGCTGATGGCCAGTTAGCATCATATACCCAATCACAGGCGTACACGCGATTCTACAACCTGAGGAACGGAATGATGTTAAACAAAGAAACAAATTCGCCAATGAATAACGATGAGAAAACACATTATCAACTTTCACGAATTACTTGTAATAATGTTCGGTACGGTGAAGAACGTTGTCCTTGATTGCGAAACCGATGATGGCTCCACACGATTGTGAACTGCTGCCACACAGGCACGGTGAGGCTTCAATAGGCGTAGCAGACGCGGTCGGGAGCCGAGTGCTACACGGGGAAGCGGCAGCGAAACGGGGCGTTTCAGCGATTGAAAAGCAAACGAGAGGCCAGCGCGATATGAAATCGATGCAGGGTGCAGGGAGAACATTGTGGAAACAATGAGCAGCGACTTGGTATGATGATCTGGTCAAGCTGCTAATCAAGTGATAGTACTGCACTCGTCCCTGCTATTGTTGGCACAGGTTGGCACCCGATCACCCTAATCGTAATTAGAATGGCGCGGCTGTAACAGTGAACCAGAGATGGCCGACTGCCCCGCCTCTCTCCCCCCCCCCCTTGGTCGTTGGTGTTACACGATGCAGTTAGGAAGTGGTGTGGACAGTCATGACTACACCAACGACGGACTGCGCTTTAATGACGTACGGTGGGACATTGTCATCGGTTGACCAATCAAATAAACTCCACCAGGCTGTCAGTTTGGTTTTACTACCTATTCGAAAGCCCACACATTTGGATAGGATATATCCTGATTTAAGGCAAACCTGGAAGAGAATTACTGTGATGTTGCTCGTTTCACAATGTTTCGACGTCCAGCAAATTCCGGATCTTTTCTCACAGCGTGACTCAGTTAAATATCTGGTTCGATTGTACGTACAAAAACGACCAATTCGATCCAGTGTTTTACTGTCTGGCGTTTCTGAAGACGGTTTTTTTATTATGGGCTAATCCAGTGGTCTTTTGCTGGCCGTTGATTCAATCAAAGCCGCAACCCTCTATTGAAGAGGGTGCCTTCACAGTTCAACATATAGGGCAAATAAATGGTCGAGACAAATTTGATCGCGGCCTTAGCTTTGCCTCGGTTCTGGCAGCAAGACCATGAATGTGGCGCATGTACAGCGTGCGGCCAGACGTTCTCCTTGCTTCTAAGACGAGTAAGCTGAAATTCAATGGGTACCATCACTCCCTAATGTATGGCCTTCAGCATCATTGCAGGATATGTGGATTCATATTCTGCTCGTCTTGTAGCGGAACTGAGCTGACAGGTCCTGAAAATGGCTATCCGGGTCAGGAAAGAATTCGAACATGTTTGAATTGTTTTGCTTTCGCGCACAACTCCAAATTGAACGCGTTGAAATACCTCTCCCACCCGCTCTTGCAGACCCTTCCAGAATGGATAGAATCGGATATCAAGTCACTGGAAAACGACCTGAATCCAAATATGAAACTGTTCATTGACAGCATGGATGCCTATGGAAACAAGCATGCCCATAGGTTATCGTCATTTCCCAACATTTCTGTAAAACCACTTCCTAGTAACAAACAGTTTCTGCACGATCTGTATAATGGCCACCTGCGACATATTCTACAACAGCTTCTAATAAGGCACGGGCATGATGACAAGACCTGGACAGATATCATTTTCAGATTTGCCATAAAGTGCTCATGGCAGTTGCGACCCTGTAATTCAGAAATGGATCTATCGTCAATGATTCATGTAAGTCCCAAACCATTCAATGTGCGTCATTCTTATTCGTGTCAAATAAGGTTATCGGTATAACGGAGGGGGCTCCCTCAGATAGTTTCATTCTTGATGGCATCGCCTTAACTAATCTGAACGTGGTTCATCGTAAAATGAGAACCGAAATCCACAATCCCAAAGTCTTGCTTCTGGATTGCAACTTCCGTCAACAGCATCAGCACAATATGACTTCATTGAAGTCGTTGCTGAATTTTTCAAATAATGAAAATCATTCGCAATCTTATATTGACAAGATCTTGTCTTTGTCGCCTGACGTCGTCATTACTCGAGGTTTGAAATTTCTTGACATTGTTGTTTTACTGGTGATATTTTTACATAGATGCTATTGCGTTGGAAACTGCACGTATCTTCACTACGCACGGGATTAGTGCTATATCAGGGGTCAGCGAACAAGAGTTATCCATGTTGCAACGATGCTTGGACGTTCCAATTTTCAGTGCGATTGCTCTAATGAATCCTCTTTTGGATTTGACAAAAATCTGGGTATGACGGGTTTTCTAACGTTCAGTTTGCATTGACATTTGTTTAGAGGCAATGCGTTTCATTTAGCATTGAGCGCTTGCAACTTCCGTGTTCAAGTCGATATGCGGTATCAGATAAATCCAGCATTTACATGAAACTCGCTCTACCTGAAGAATCATCTTCGTTTTTAACACTGATTCTTAACGGAATCGGATCCATCGATCAACTAACAATGCTGAAGTCGATAATCCATGCTGCCGTCATGAGTGCATGGAATCTCACTCTTGAAGCATCATACATTTTCGATAGCTCGGCATCCTTTATCCCGGAAACATTTGAAAAATCGCCCTCAATCTCACCTGTTGATGATAAAGGGGTCGCTTCCGTGTCTGACGTTCCGTTCGGTCCATTATCATCTTCTCCGTTAGTCGTGGTTCATACTCCCTCCATTGAGCGTAGATCTATCATAACAGATAAGAAGGACACTACTGGATTATTTCCAAACCAGGCCTCTCCCAGTTGGCTTCCAACTGACCAGCTACTCACGTGGTCGCTCGACATTGGTCTATACTGGCTCCATAAAGAATCCGCCGCCGGGCAGAAGCACGTACCATGCTTCCGACCTCAATTCATCAGCACGATGTTCTACGACAAAACTGATGTAAGAACTGTCGGTAAAACTACACCGTTACGACACTGATCACGAGTTGCAGACGACACTAGGAGAGTTTCTCCGAGAGACATGTTTCAATGCAGGACGGCAATGTACGTGCGGTCGTAACATATTACATCACAGGTGAACATGAACATGAGTGGGTTGGGGCTGCAGCCATCTAACTCCTTAATCGAGGTGCTGTATTGTCCATGGGAATGGGAAGTTGGCGATCGAGGTCGATCTACTGCCGCAGACCTTACTCCAGTCAACCAGCTCGGGTGTGGATCAGAATCAAATCATGACCTGGCTATGGTGTGCCCACTGCCGTCGACGCTCATCTCCAGTTGTTGCGATGACCTCCCGGGCTTTGCGACTGTCTCTGACAAAGTGTGTATGCCTTCATGTGTTTTTCAAGGCTTTCGGGACGACCTTTCATATTCTCTTTCTGTTCAGATTTTTTGAAATTTGTTTATACGACTACCGTGCACGATCGCGGCATGAGTCTTGCGGTCACCGAATACATCGAGATATGATTCGTTGTTTCGGCATGGCCAACCTTATTGCCACTGTGGAGTATTCGTTCGCCACTCCGTATGAAGTGTCGATGTCTCCCAGAATGTTGAACTCGTCCCAACCTAATCGCAGAATCGCTCATCTGGAATTGCTACGGATCGTGTCATTATGCGATAGCTCGTTAGCCATTGCTGCTCGCTATTCTAGTAGGAACACCCCTTCCATCGTAATTGATTCTGCATCCGACGTTTGGCGCAATAAAATCCGGAAAGACTACAACATGATACGGACGACAGCTTCCGACATAGTTAAGGACGGTGCAGGACCAACGCGAACATACCAACTATACTTGACATTGTTCAAGCTAATGGAGGCTTGGAAAGCTCAGGTAGCGACAACTTATGGTTAATTTCCTTTTGACAACTCAACTCAGCTTCAATTCGAATGCAAACACTTTGTCCAACCATCAGCCACAAACTCGTTCCCAAATCCCATCGCTTTGCGTTGGTTTCTAGGAGATCGTCCTATGCCCGCGTTGATCAAGACAGGAATATGGAACGTTCCTCCGACCTTTGGAGGATGTATCATACCAATAATTCCATCTCAGGTTGGGCCAGTTCAAAATTGCATTCATCAATGCCGCCCGACAACAATATAGGCATCGACCGTCATTGCACATGCTCTAGCATCGCTACAACATGCCGCTTTCATCTTGGAGAAACCATCGGCTTCTGGTATTCCTCAAGAATTGAAAGATGCGCCGATCGAGCAGGTCATGAGTAGCTGGACATACCATCTAGCTTCTATTCATCGCATTCAAATAGGTCTTGAAATGTTCGTTGCTAGCGGTGAATGGCCAAAATGAAATGGCTGCTTGCCAGGATGTCCTTCGATCAGTTCAACAAAGTATCATACCATCTAGGCTGTCTGTAACAGTTGATTGTGCAGATTCTGGTAAGCCCTATTGACCCTCAATAAATTCGATACGTAGTAACAGGTCGTGCAGGACGATGCAACATTCACTTTGCGCGACAATTTCAAGTATTTATCTAAAATTCTTGACTGATAAGAAATCTCTGAATTATGGGCAGGCATTGCGACAATGCCTTTGTGGCAGCAACTTCGACGTTATAGAGTCGTTAACAAAGTCACGGCGATGGGCTGCGAAAGGCGGCAAAAGCAATGCGACTTTCATTCGCACGTTCGACGGGCGTCTCGTTTTGAAACAGATTTCGGCCACTGAGGTAACCGTGGTATGTTTATTTCCAAACGTTATCATTTAGCATGAAATAGGCAAAAACGTTTGGTATCATTGCATCCGAGTATTTTCGATATGTAGCCGATCAGATTTTCTGCGATAAACCAAGTGTGCTTGTTCCAATACTTGGACTGTATGAATTGGTTCACGGACTCTCTACATCGACGTTTTTTACATTGATGCCCAATCTGTTCTGCGATCCAACGATTGAGCATGTTTTTGATTTAAAAGGAAAATCTTCAGGTTGGGCCTGATAGTAAATTTGTATTGACATGTTTCGATAACGGGCTCATCAAGGTCGGTTGGTTTTGGAGCATCCTGTATCTCAGAAACACACTCAATCAAATTTTTTTCGCGAAACGCACGACTGGATCGATATCAGTTCTGAAGAGTTTACAAGCGCAAGGCGTAATTCCAATGGGCAGGTTTTTTATCACAACCTTTTGTTTAGTGAATCTCTGAGATAATCATAGGTCCTCCAAGATGAGAATCTTGCTCTTTTTACGCGTGGCGACCCCCTTCCTATATTGAGTTTTTTCTCGGACGCACTTAGTAGCGCGTTCGAAAATGATGCAAATTTTCTTGCCTGTCTAGGCATTATGGATTATTCAATTTTGCTGGGAATACGGGAACTCCCCCCGAAAAAGTTAACTGTCGGCATCATTGATTACATTAGGTTGTGGTTCAGATATACCGTAAATGTTCTTCGAGTGACTTTTCCACAGGTACTATTCATTGGATAAAAAGGTGGAAACAACCTTGAAGAGCCTACTAACGAAAGAGTCTCCTACTATTTTACCTCCTGTATTATATATGCAACGATTCATTGATAGTATGCATATGAATTTCATTAGCACACCGAATCGTGAAAGATCATCCAAGCAAATGCCCATTGACGCACTGGACGTTGATCCTGAAGAAGTTTTCAGAGACCAGTCAAGGCTTACCTCAGATTTGCCGGATACTAGTGATTCGCGATCGAGCTTCATTGCTGCTCGCGATCTTTTCTTGTTCAGCGATAGACAAAAATACAAATGCTAACAATCATTAGATTTCTTAATTATAAATTAATAATATAAGAGCCGGATTCTCATGAATAACTATTAACGAATATTTTTTGTGAGAAAACACAGATTGAAAAAAACATGCAAAAAGTTGCGCCAGTTCTGGATCGACGGCAAACTCACGAAGGGTATTTGGTGAAATCGATTCGTAGCTCTCATTTAAAACGTCGGTAAAAGGCAAAGATACCGCCCGTCACGTACGGAATTCCAGAGCGCCAATGCCTCTCGCTGAGGGAAGGGCCACGGAACCAACGAGCAGTACAGTAGGTTCACAATTGTGCGCGAAAAGTGTCAGGCCCACTGGGCCACTTGCCTCGCTCGAATTTCTACAGCATGCCTGCCCGCTGTAGTGCCGACATTTACAGTACATTTACCAAGCTGATTGCGTGCGTAGTCGGGAGTCGGGACGTATCTAGTTGGGACTTAAGTGAGTTACTGTGGGGCCTAGAGTCTCCAGGTAACCGAAACGAGTCATCCATTCGCCAGGCCCATATAAGTTGAAGGGGTGAGCAAGGATTAATCATTTTGATCAAACCTCGACGGTTGTTCATTTGCTGATTTGTTCTTCCGGGGCGTGATGGGTTGGCTGTATTCTAATGAGGGTGCCACAACAATGAGTACGCGCCTGTACTTTTTGCTGTCGCTGGTGCAGCTTAATGAGGGCATGCAGCAAAACATAATGTTGTGATTCGCGATTTGCACAGCCGTGATATTTTAATGCTAAACGTGTCACCAGGGGTCCTGTTCTTCCGTTTATGGTCGCAGAGTTCTTAGATGGGTCATCCTTTTTACCGAGAAGATTTTGTGGCGAATCTCATTATGTTATCGTTCAGGACAGGTGCGCCGATGGTTGATGATGTCGAGAAAGAAAGGAAAGTCGGCATTTATGTCGGCTTTTTAGCGTGTTCGTTTTATCTAGGGCAATTCATCTCTTGCTTCTTCTGGGCAAAAGCAAGCGATAAATTTGGTATGCTCGTTCGCCATCCACTCGCTGCATCTTACTTGGGCCAATATCAGGAAGGCGACCGATCCTCATATTCGGCTGTGGCGCCTCCTTCATACCGGTTCTCGTGTTCGGCGTCTCGAGATCATACAGGGATGCCCTGGCATCACGTACAGTTATCGGGATGTTCTCTGGGAATGCGGTGATACTCAAGACCTATCTAGGAGAAGTTGGTATCTCGTTGATACCGTTAATCTCGGTCTCAATCGTATAATTAGGTGACCACTAAGGAGAATCAAGCTCGAGCCTATTCTATTTTACCCATTACTTACGGCGTCTCTACCTTTTTCGGGCCATTAATTGGAGGACTCCTTGGTGGAAAGATGAAGGGTATGAATTTTGCATTTTTACCTTCTTTAAGCAGGTACAGATGAATGCTTTTCTATCAAATTTCCTAACATTATCAATTTTAGTGCTGTTGGCGCCATATTTATTGGAGTCATGTTGGCCTTGTTCTTGCCTGAGACGGCTGCGTTTAAAACCATTGCTCGAGATATTGCTTCTGAACAAAGCGCTAGGGCGTCCTATGTACAGTCTGTTGAATCTCGAGTTAATCTGGCCCTGATTGTATCCCATTGTTGACAGTCATCATTATGGAGTCGCGACATTATCTTGACCACGTGCTTATACGGTTTATTATGCACGGTTCGTTGTTTTCAGGTCTGATCATACTTGAGCATTGATTCATGACAACAGATGCAACTTTCGTTTGTTTCGTTGTTGCCCCTGTTTTTCCGGGCTAGCCGGACGATTGGAGGTTTGGAGTTGTCGAGCGACTTTATCGGGATCTTGTTCGCGGTTCAAGGAATCGCTCTCTGCACGTATCAATTTACTCTTTTCCCTCGATTAGCGAAACGGTAAGGCATTTGTCTGTGCATGGAGACTGGTGTCGTTTATCAATTAAAGCAGGTCCGGCATTGTTCGGTTAATGAAAGTGTCATCTTTCTTTTATGCATTTTTTGTCCCGCTTCCTGTTCTATTTCCCTATTTCAGTGATGGTGTTTTGGGTCATTGGGTTGCATCTATCCCCCTTCTTGGTTGCATGTCTATCGCCATAACCTCCACATTTACTAGTATCAGTAAGCTCCATTCGGTCCCCGAATACGGATTACGACATCGCTGAACCTTCTTCAGTTCTACTTATGAACAACGCTGGAGATGATAACAATCGTTCGCTCGTCAATGGCCTTGGGCAAACGTTGGCGGCGTTAGGAAAATGTTTTGGATCGGCTTCGATCGGAATCGTTTGGAGCAAATCTGTTGCGCTGCGATCCCCAAGTATAGCTTTTGTTTATATAGCTGTCTGTAGTTTCATTCTGTTCTTGATCACATTTCGATTACCTGAGTCTCTAAGGTATCCAAAGCCATCCGTTGTCTCAAAGGAGTATCCTCTCTAACAGAGGTTATCATATAAATGTGTGTAATAATACATCTACGATGATTATATTTTCACAGATGTGGACTGATATTCTGTCCCTATCACGATAAATGATTAATTATTGCACAAGCATCACCAGCCGACATGTTCACTTCTATCCCACCAAAACGAGACAGAAGCCACTTGATCGTTATCACAGTTTTCATGAGGTCCAAAATGGCGACGCCACTCGCTCACCACCTCCAGTTCTATATGATTTTATACGGCGAACACATCACTGTTTTGTCATCGAACATCCTAGAGGCGGGGTCGAACCGGGATGTGTTCTCCGGTCAAAGTCGCCACTCGCTCAGCATTTCCAAAACGGTCAGAGAACGGTGAACACATCACAGTTTTATCATCGATCATCTACTCTTGATCTGTAATACATATTGATTGTGACCGTATCTTCTGGTTTTATTGCTGTGCTTTATCCTGGGTTTGTTGTTCTATCGTTATTGCAAGGAAGCGACAAAGGTTCAGGTCGACACCAAGCGATAAACAGAATTGTCAGCAACGCTCGTGAGGAATGTACCTCCATTATCCAAGCTACGATTTGCTATGAAAACAGCAACATTGTACACGACAAGCACACCTAAACCAACTCAGAATACAACCGAGCAACAAATCCAGTAGACACGACGAATTGCACATAAGACCAGAAGCGAACGTAATGGAGGAGATAATACATTGATGAATCAAACGTCTCTGGCTCCACAGATGACAAGTACCAGTCCCCTCCCACCACCAGGGTCAAAATCTTCAGGAGCAAAATGGGTTCGTCTTTACCGGGATTCAGAGCAAGATGACCGTTCGGATTGACCCTGAGCGAAAACAGATGCCTGGGATGGAACAGGTTGTTCGGCAACCGAATTCCCGAGCAAAACACAATATCGAATTAGACGATAAGTTTATCAGCGCCACCGAATGGATAATTTAATCCTCAAGAACAGGGCGGCATAGCTCACCTTGATATAACCGGTTACTGATAGGGCGATCCAATTATGAAGAATGACAGGGCATAGAAGGAAAGAAAATGATCATCAATGGGAAAGTACGAAACATTGGTCCCTAAACCTGGTATAGATATCAACAATGATACAACGATGGCCCGTTCATGAAAGACACATACATTATCGACCGTGGTCGATTAGTGATGACCCTTCGACCTGAATAATGCTGTAGCAAAATTCAAGGGCGGACAACCTCATTTCAAGGAGATGAGATAACGATTTCTGAACTGGAGGAACAAACGGTGTTACCGTCAGATCGATCATTTCGTTTGGGTGTTAGGATTGAATACAACATATGATTTCGGCGAGACCCATGAGCTCGGTTTTTCCAAAGTTTATTGCCAGACGCAGCAGCGCAATCGTTGACAACACGAAATTCAAGGTGTAAAGATGTAATTGATGGGTTAATTTAGTTTCGATAGCAAACAATCGTTGTACTGTACAGCTTGTTGTAGAGAAAAAAAAAAGTGTTGAACCAACTCGATTAATGCGTGTCATCCTTGCGCAGGGGCCATGCTAATCTTCTCTGTATCGTTCCTAATTTTTTGAGTGGTACATCCCGTAGGAGACCAAACAGAATATGTCTGCCACCGCACTTTATACGGAACATTTAACAATACAGTTATTCATTATGGGACCGGTGTCCATCAGTCTCGGACCCGTATATTCGTGAGGCCGATATCTTTAACATTCATGTCGTATAATGATGCATAGCGCTTTCTGATATTCACGTTTGATAGAGAGAACCGTACACGCTGCCTCCACTACACAATTCATTGCTGCTATGTTTTGATCTAAAAGAAAAACTACCGCCTTTTTCCATCATTGTCATCTTTACATTCGCTTTTGTTGAAATCAAATAAAGTCCTGTTTGTACATGTAATAACCAAAGGTTGCACTTCACGTATATGTAAAGTGCAAGTTATTCAGCGATTGTAGCCATCGCAATTGTATTATCCTGTGTAAATCCTGAATCATGGCTTCCCTTAGTATCTCATCGCTAAATCAAAATCCACAGGACTAGAATCGAAGACGGCGACCACGAAAGGTCAACTACTGATTTTATATATCAAGTCGAGTTCGGATTGATAATGAAATGCAGCGATGAACAGTTATCGCCATGCGGTCATGAGATGAGGCTAATTGACCAGCAGATCCCCTTGGGGTTGGCCACCATAACGGGTGTAGTTTGGCCAAGGTGAGGCACAGGGTGACCAGTTCATGGCGCTACACGACCACGATCAGTCACAACACACCACCACCGCCCGGTCCACACTTGATGTTTCAGTGTTGGTGTATTAGGGCCAAAGAAGGGTGTAGATGAAGCAATCAGTAGTTGCAGCAACATTGTTAACCCTGCTGTTTGCTGCAGGCGTTAGCTGGTATAGGTCCTGTTATTGCTCACAAAATCAACGGAATTCGCGTCCCAAATCGAAGCGGGCGATATCACCAACAGGTCAAGGAGCTGTAAAACCTGCTGCTCATGAGTCATCTGTTGAACCGCCAGTATCGCCGAAAAGGGCGGTCGCTGGCGACTCGGCAAAGGCGAATACGGTGAAGCGGGACGAGGATCAGGCGAAGAAGGCGATGGATCAAGTTGCGGCCAGCCTTAAACAAGAAGCGGCCAATAGCCCTAAGGGACAAGACCTCACCAAATCTGTGGACAAATCGAAACAGGAACTTGTGCCAGCGCCGGCCAAACTAGACCCAGCGTCGTCGGGGGAGGAACAGGGAATTAACAAAATCGCAAAGAAGAAAGTGGATGATTCTGGTGGTCAATCTCAAGAAAAGAAACCGGAGGATGTGTCGCCATCTGATAATACGACGGCGGAGGCGTCAGAGGATACCGCTGACGCCCCTTCAACAGACGATCCCAATCAGAATGTGTCTGGTAAACAGGATATCGGTAATAATGACGATAATCAGGGAGGGTCGAAATCAGGAAAGAAGAAGGGGAAAAAGGCGAATCAGAAGGGGAATGTATAGACAGATCATCATCGGCCACGTGTCATCTCCTAATAACTTATCGCCAAATAATCTTCTTGTTTATCGATTGGTCAATTTCCCACAATCCGTGTTTTTCGTTGACTGTTTTGTTCCTAATATCCCAAGGCGATGTCGCCGAATAGATGAATTGTTCCTGTTTTCTGTGCTCCCTATTGTATTGATGGCGTCATTTATACCAATACTGCAAACAGGCCAGTTAGGGCAACAGTAATGCCGTCTACAGCTGGGCTAAACGATCTCGACAAGTTCTGTTTGGGGGAAATCCTTGATAATATCGCACAGAGGAATATATTGTGATTGTTGATATAATAGTGACGATATATAGATAGTGCATTTGATATGACAATAGGTAATCGATAAGAGAGCGAGAAATATGATCACTGATAATAATAAATGGTGATCAATACTGACTGACCATAAGGGGGTCCCATAATATCAGCAGGGTTCGGGAGGATTACATCCTGGATATCTGGGATATATCCCAATGGCACAACCTGTGGATATTAGGGCGGTCAACATATATTATCATTGGCGATACACGACCAGGGGCCCATATCTCTTACGGGCAACGACTGTTATCCTGGAACCACATCGATATACAATCGTGATGGTAATGATGACGACATCGTAATACCCGAAGATGGTCATTAACACCATATTCCTCCAGACATATAATACACCTAAGAGGGCAATTGTGGGTTCATCTCTCTCTCCTATCGCCATCTTACATGGCCTCATCCTGCCCGCCAAAATTCAGATCGGAAACCCGTTTCTCTTCACTTGCCATGTTGATCTGTAATTCTGATACCCCATTCGTTGTCGTTGTTCGTGGACCTGTTCTTCTTTGATTCCGGCGATAGTTTGATCTCTAGAACCGAATGATTAAAAATCCCGAGGGGTTGATCTGTTGGCGAATTTCCCTCACCACGAACCAGAAGCAGACACAGATTAACATGCACAATCCCAACAGGATGGAACTGCCGATCGTACAGGCTATCCACAGATTATACAGATCAATCTCGCGATCTGAATAGAACAGGGCGCGATCAGATCAGTAAAGGAATATCACTGAAATGTGGGCGGATCACGATAATCAGACCGTATTGATCAACACGAAGGGAATATTCAGCTGGACCACCTTTCGATATCAACGACACGTCGATCCTCACGAACGTGTCCGGCAGATTCTGGATCAGGACGCGTTCCGGGTCGTTATTCCTCGAGTTCCGTTGAGCGACGCCCGGGAACTTCTTCCGAAACAATCCTGGCAGGGTGTTGTCGAACTTGTAAACCGTCAGATCCAGATCCGCTTCCCCTTTCTAATACCCGATTGATCACAAACAATGATAATAACGCGATTGCGATCAATTACCGGTTGCATTATGATTGTCGTTGGCAACATTTGTCGATCGATCCACGCCCCATACATTCGGAACTGTTCCGGTTCGTCCAATCGCGATTGCGTATCGACGCCCGGCGATATCCTCGTCCCTTGCATCGCCCTGACCACGACCCCGATCGGTACCGTCTGGTTCGTTCTCATATTCAGCTCGAACTGACAAGGACCGTAATCGCAGGCGTGTTCAATGAGGGCAGAATGAGCGGGATTGGCCGATAAGAACTGCTTGATCCCGCCTTGGTTCATGATCGGGATCTGAACCTGATTAGGACCATCGCCAACCAATACCATTGCGTCGATACGGGAGTCGTTCAACGTCAGATAGGCGAAGTGACGTCGCAGATCGAGGTGGAACAGAACGGATTCTGGGGAAACGCCGACCGTGTTGTTGAAGATCAGCAACTCGTGCAGATCGGCACTGGATAGTTCGGGCAACGATGGCAAGTGCTGTTGTGGCTGATCGGAACAGGAGCAAGAGATGACCAATCCGATGATGACGATAACGGGGCCGGTTAGCATTGCGGGAGGGAGTGATGATGATCCCACCGCCGCCCCGCCAACTAGGTGATGAACAGATCTGTATGATGATCATGGCCGATATCTCCGATATACACTATTAGATCAACACATCACACCATATTTGGCCAATCGCCCCTCAAAATACACTGATGATTGTTGGTTATGGGAAAAAAGGGGTGTGTACGACGTCAGGAACGCCCATTGGTGTCGTTTGGCATTGACAGCAGTTTAGGGCACGATTGGCAGGAATGGGGATTTGTTTGGGGTGGAGAAGGAATTGACACGATCATCTGGGTGGAATCGATTATTGGGAAATATTTCCTTTCTGCGTCCCATAAAAAGGTTTCAAAAAAACAACAATGTGCCAACTTAAACTCATTTTTCATCCGATTTTCTTGCTCTAAGTTGTATCAGCCGTGATGTGATGAGGGGATTCTATGTCCATTGGATATATTGACCGATATTGGGGAATATTAACACCATGAGCAATCGGGCTATGGGGATAATTGGGTTTAGTATTATCAGGATGAGGAGTGTGGGACGATCTCCACACCACATCTCTCTACAACTCCTTCATAACGACAACACAATGAGTTCCATCACCCATTGACCATATCACCGACACACCCATCAAATCCTTCGTTCGCCATTATGAACATTCATCGATTGCTCTCATTCGACAGATAACGGCCAATCTGTCGATCAAATCAGCGATGGAACTTGATTCAATACCCGATGGCAATATCCTCAATGGCCAAGCGCCTTAAATCAATATCCTATATTTGGCCATGTTCAGATTGTCCTAAATTGATATTGTCGAATATCATGTGACGTCTCTTAACAATACGAGCAGACTCCCTAAAGGGGGAATAACCCGCTCATCGCCTTCTTCCACAAAAGGGGACATATTCGGAGGTTTCGGCCATTTGACCGGTGATTGTTTGTCCCAAATGTGGTTTGGCCCATTGGATTGAGCGGTTTGACCTGTTCAATGGTCATCTGTCCCGTTATAGTGATGATGATGATCAGTGGTAGCGCCATCTGTGATCCCCATTTCTCCCCCCGATTACCCGATATATCAGATAGCGATATGGCACAATGGATCATATTCAGTAATCCAGTTGGACAATCGTTCGAACTGGTCACGTTCTCTGTCGATCTGGGCCAGTATTTCGCCTACCTGACCTTGAACGATTCCCGCGTCGAAGCCGTCATCCTCGTCGGCAATGGCCATTCGAAAATCCCCATCTCCCTACAGCCCCGAAACGGGGCCAAACAATTCCTGTCGGCCCATCCCCATAACGACGCCCTGATTCGCCACACCTGTGGCCATGGCCGATGCGAATTCCACCTGCTGATGTGGAGGGTGAACGAGCCCGATCCGCTCCCGATCTTGGTCCAGGCCATGCAAGGGATGGCGCTACGCCCAGGTCTCGATACCCATGCCCATATCGATATGTCGGGCCATTTCCGAACATATGGGCTGTGGCTGGATCGAACAATCAATCCGGTGATTGTGTCGGTGGAGCCAGTACGACCCTCTCTCGTTTCCGTTCCGTTCATTCCCAACAGACAGACGACCCTGATACTCGCTGTGTGTGTCTTTCGCCACTTTGTGTTGTAGGTTGGGCCGATCGCCCAATTGTCGGTGAAATTGTACACGATCGGCGATAGCATTGCCCAGATATCGACGAAGACGGTGGTGAGCGGTTTGCCGAACAGTGAGCGGATCGATATGCAGGATATCGCCCCACGATATCAATGGGGAACGTTCATCAGGATCGACGTTGGTCTGGTATCGAGTTCCCCCGCTGATTATATTGTTAAGATCAGACCGAACGGTTCATGACCAGACCGTGATTGATTATCGCTAAACCCCTTTTGAACAGAGACGGCCAGAGCAATCCTGTATAAAGCGTCGTTGACCTATCTGATCCTAATTGTGTGTCTGATCTGTATCGGATTAATAACCTGTGCATATAGAATAAAGACGGTAAGGGAAAACAACTCGCTAATGAGCCCGATAAACTGTTTGAGTTGATCGTGGTTTGGGGCGTAGAGAAGACGGGACCGGTATGAGAATACGGTCGCGGAAGGGAACGGATCGTCGAATGGATTATCGGCAGATGATATTGATATGGCGAGCGAGAAGAGGAAAGTGTCGGATATGAACGGGATCGTTGGCAATGAGGAAATGTGGGATAATGTTGATCTGGTGTTCAAATGAGCGGATATCTAACGGGAAGTGGCGTTAGATGTGTAATCTGCTTGGCGAAATATGACGATGACGATGATCTGATGTTAATCCGATGTGGTCATTATTACCATCACGATTGTATTATCGTGTGGTTCCAAGACCATAATACCTGCCCGTAATGTCATCACCACCCCGAATTCCAACCCATGATTGCTCGCCGCCCGTTAACCTAACACGATGATATTCACAGATTGTGCAAGCGGAATGTGTCGCGACAAACGGGGAACAGATAGACACCATCAGCAAACAGACCAGCGCTCGATAAAATGACGTTGATTTATATAGCATAACGCTGGGAAAGAGGTGTGATCTCATTGACATCATAAGACCTGATATATATCACAACAACAGCAATATTAAAACATTAATACGAAATCAATTGCAAATTGTGAAAAATTACGACTGCTGAGTTATTTCTTCTTTGGCGCATTGGGAGTATTGAATTGGAAGAATATGATGTCCCCATCTTGGACGATATATGACTTGCCTTCTGTGCGATATTTTCCAGCGGCTTTCACTTTGACCATACCGTTCTTATCGCCACAGGACAGTTCCTTGAAATCCTGTTTGTGTTCGCACCGGTTAATGAATTGCCGAAAAACGGTGATAATAACTGAGCCCATACATTGAAGGTGCAGACTTCCGCCTTGATGAACCCCTTCTCGAAATCAGAGTGGATGGCACCGGCAGCTTGAGGCGCTGTAGCTCCACAGGAAACTGTCCAACAGCGAACTAGAACAATCCCCCATTAAATCCGAGTTTGTACAGATCGGGGAACCAATCATAACAATGGCGATAGCGAGAAAATGTGAAACAATGGCGGAATCGACGATAAACGGAGCTATACCTTCTTTAACACCAGCGGTAAAGAAATACATCAGACGCAATTCGGCATATCCAGCTTTGACGATTTTGGGAAGAGCTGAGTCGACAGCACCCCCTAATGACGCTAGAAAGGTCTCCTTGGCGGCAGGATCATCACGAACAGCGGCGTATTCCTGCTCGAAATCGACCGAGAAAGGGATCATAACACCGGGATGGTGTGAATCAATCCAGGACTTGATCTTCGCCAGCCATTTGTTCTTCTTTCGCACGTAATCCTTCTGGCTGAGATTGATCAGATACACGACAGGTTTCAGTGTAATCGCTTGCGGGATCAGCTCGTTTAGCTTCTCAATCTCGGGAAGGGTCCAATCATGTCCAGCGAGACCTTTCGTCTCCTTTAGCAGCTCTTCGGCCTTGTCCATGACCGTGAAAAATATGGGAGGAAGTTTGGCATTCGGGGTGCGCTTGACATCTTTCTCTTTGGCGATGCGTTGGGCGGATACGTAGGTTAAGTCCTTCTTGCACAGTTCGCTGAGAATCGTGTCGAGATCGCGAATCGGGTCAACGCTTTCATCAACGTGGGTCACTTCAGGATTGTCGAAGGTTCGGACCAGGTGAAAGATTCCGTCGACCGCCTGGATATGGGAAAGGAAAGCGTTGCCAAGACCGGCACCCTCGGATGCGCCACGAATCAGACCGGCGATATCGGTGACAAGAAGATAGGCGGGATACATCGATGGCGGTTTCCACACGTCGCACAGCCATTCATCTGAATATAGATCGAATCAGTGACCATGTCTACGATTGAGGTGGAGCGGAGAAGCCATTGCATTTGCCTGAAATTGAGGGGAATGGAGAACATTACTAAAAAACTGCAAAGAATTGCTGATAAAAATGAAATAAAACGTGTAAGGGATGAAATGAAAGAAATGGGGCGGAAATGGGTATTGTGCTAACAGCGCTCATCAGGAACAGGACAACGCGCTTGACATGGGTCGATCTGGCAATATTCACAGTGATTAGTGGTTCAGGAATTGGTTGACACAATATTCACGAGTGCCTACAGTGCAGAAGGGGAAATCTGACACAAAACAACACACAATCAGATACGAGCAGCAATAACGACAACGAAAACAAGACAAAGCAGGTTGAAACACAACGGGCAATCGCTGATCTAAACAAAATCAATAATTACTTTCAGTTCGCTGCGATTGTTGAGTTAGAAGATTGAATAGAGAACTCTTTCCAACATTGGGTAATCCAACAAGACCCATCTTTAGATTCGACTCTGAACAATTATAAATTGATAAATGGTTTATGACAATGGACAGATAGCCAAGTACTTACTAACACGACCAAATCGTGGCGCTATTGATGCCTCATCGACACCCTTCTTTGGCGGCATCTTTCACCCTTCAAATCACAAGATATCGCACACGGGTATTCAACTATCGTATTCTCTTTCGAAGAAATCGTTCTGAGACAGGTGTTCGGAGTTGACGGAGTCCGAAGTGGGGCGTGGGGGGTGTGGACTGAAAGGGGGTGGTGAACGATGGCGATACAGACGGCCGACGGGATGGCGATACACACACGCCGGGCGATGTGATTTCTCTTACTATAACTCATGTCACTATATCGTGTTGGGCCAGTAAAACCCCCATTTCCCTAACCCCCAACCACCCTTAGCTACATCAACGACCGCTCGTTCCGGATTTCAATCTACAACTACTGTAGATGATTCGTTTGGTGATTGATTGCCGTTCTAAACCCGACACGATAACATTTTTATATATATATTGATCTGGAGACGATCGATTATGATGATGAGTGACCAGGAGGGTATTCGACCACACCATTAACCGACACGAATCGCCCTTTATCTGGTGGGAATACAACGGCGTTATCCTGCCATGGCCAACCCCCAAATCGGGTTTTACTGTAATCGCTAATAGCGGTCTGAATCTCCTGTTCAGAGTTCATTACGAATGGTCCATGTTGATGAACAGGTTCATTAATCGGTTGTCCTTGCAGGATCAAGGCTTCCGCCTTCTGTGTTCCGCTATTGCGAACATCGACACCGGTTCCGCCAGGGATTCGGAACACGGAATGGCGATTTACAGAGCGATCGGCAACGGTGATCCCATCGCCGGTTATAAAATACAGAAGGCGGTTAACACCCGCTGCACACGATGGTAATCGAACGGATCCCCCTGGGGCGATGGTCATGAACCAGACGGCGACATCATGGGCCGGATCGGCCGCCCATGAGTCAGGCGGTGGCGGCAATGGCGCCACATCACCGAATTGGCCCACCAATACCCTCACTGTTGATCGTCCATCGTCAGACACCGATTTCGGTATTGATTCCGCCCAGAACATCACTGAAAATTGTCATTTTTTTGGAGACGATCTTATGAGCGACGAGAACAGACTTTGTTTGGGTTCGGCCATTTTTGATGAAGGCGAAAGGTTCAACCAAATTTGGAACAGACGTAAAGGATTTGGAGCGGATTGATTGATTAGCGGGAAGTTCTCACCGTGAAGGATTCCTCTTCCTGCCGTCAGCCATTGCATATCGCCATCACTGTATCGACCGCTGCCTCCTGGCGACACACAGTCAGGTCCATGGCAGGGATCAGGCCAGGGGGCCGACCGACCTAGGCTATCGGTGTGGTCAACGGTTCCTTCCATCATGACGGTTAACGTCTCGAATCCCCGATGTGGATGTTGAGGGAATCTGTAATAACCATGAACTCGTTGTTGAAACTGTTGACGATGACAATGATACCCTGGGATATGATCTCCATGGTACATTCGATATGGCGCTTGCGGATCGAAATCGTGGCCGTTCCCGCGACGTGGGGCCTGCATCTGCTGATCACCGGCAGGATATGAGTCATTATGATAAACACAGAATAAGAACGGGTCCTCTGTGATGAATGGCGATGATGTGATGTCGAGCGGTGTCACAGTTATTGACGGATTGTGATTCATTGGTGATCGGTGTCGGGAAGAGTGATGTGATCGATAAGGGGAACGGGGCACCAAACCGATCGCCAATACACTGGCTGTGAGACTGAAACTCAGGGCAAAGGGTGGGATAACAGTAGTGGCGGTCACCCAATCACATGGCGCTACACCACCCAGTGCTGGTTGGCGGAACGGGTGTGCGCAAATCAACCGTCGGGCCGTTCTTGATTGCGTTTGACATGAAATTATAGTACTAGTATATGAAGAGAGAACGTTATTTACACGTGTTCATCACAAGGTGTCAATAGTTGTTTGACCAGAGTTATCTTCCCGCTGTGGTCAATTGGACCAAGGTTATGGTCATCGTGGTGCTGTCAATCATCAAATCATGAAGACCGTTATTATCAAACGTGATAAAATCAATTAATTCCCTGGGACTATATCCGTCGTCGTCAACTTCCTTTCAATAAAAAGGTGTGGGTGAAGACAGGCTTCCTTGTGGATCTCTCACATTGTTTCATATCTTGAACAAGACGTATAATAATCATGTTTGTAAAGCGACCTCAAACTGTAGTTTCAAAATAGGACTTTAATCGAGAATCGCAGCCCAATCAGATCAATATAAAACACTAACAAGCAGTAAACCTTTGGATGAAAACGTTGAAAACCCCGACCAGGGATACATCTATTGAATTGGGCAGAGGACCCATAAATAAGTCAAATAAAACCATTCTTCGTCAATATGGATGACGTTCATCATGGTATTGAAAATTGGATCATGATTGGGTGACTTGGTTATACTTTAGTTTGGTCATCTGGTTGACCTCAGTGAGGATTGGATTTATCGCGTTTGAATGCGCCCTGAGAACTCCTTCCTTGATTCTTACATTTACTGTGGATACCGACAGATTCAAACCGCACCAAAGATACTGGATATTTGATAATTGCTGTAAAGGAATGTTTTTGACTTTCTCTGGATCAACGGGCTTTTTCTTTCGACCAATGCTTCCTCATGTTTGTCAATAAACGATGGCAGAAGTCGTTCCGTTACCACTTGTTTTCACTCCCTGATCCATATCCTGTTGGCTGTTCGAAGGGGAACGGCAAATTTGCGGCTTGCTGATGCAATCAAACCGTTGATAAAAATTCCTGCATATTCGTAAATTGAACGACGATGGTCATCAGTAAGGTTTGACTGTCCTTTTCTACCGGCAAACTCTCCAGGAACGATGACGATTTCCGAGGGATGCTGATCGTAGGGCTATTGCCTTCCCAAGAGCCACGTTGGCTTCTCCAGCTCGGTTGAGGTCTTCTGCAGGTGCAGTCAATTTCTTAGATTCTAGTTCAACAATGCCGAGGCAGTGGTGCCACTGGAACAAATTCTGTAAGCCCTTCTCTTGATTATGAGCTTCTCTTTTTTTTAAAAGCCTCAAAGCTCAACATTTCGGAGAGAGAAATGCACTTGACGTCAGTTATCCAGTTTTGAAAAGGGATATGGCGTTAAACAACCTTGTCTCTAAAGGACTTGTATGTCCGAACTCATGTGGTATATGTTCTCGCACGCCATCTCTCCTGTCCATATTGTGTCGGGATGTGTTGCGTCACCTTCAGTGACACAACCGCTGCAATCAGGGAGAGATGAGATCCGTGTCAATGGATTCATTGATTTCTTATTTATCTCAACGTGAAGCAGCATGTCCAAAGTTTACGTGTTGCGACTGATTGGCGACAACTTTTACGTCGGCAAGTCCGACAATGTCGAGGAACGATGGCGCCGGCACGTTCGGGGAAAGGCGAGCGCCTGGACTAGCCTCCACCAGCCGTTGAGCGTCGAAGAGGTCCGCCTCGTGCAATGCGCCTTCGCCGAAGATAACCTGGTGAAGGAATATATGATGAGGTATGACATCGATCACGTTCGAGGAGGCTCCTACAGCAGCGTCCAGCTCGACGACGTTTCTCGAGCGGCTCTCGAGAGGGAGTTTAGAGGCGCCTCTAACCTGTGCTTCAACTGCGGCCAATCTGGTCATTTTTCGTCGGGCTGTCCGAACCGGCTGGCGCATGACAACGCGCTCATTCCCATTTTAGAATCAAGGGAACCTGTTAAAAACCAGATTCGTCTGGCTGTGAAAACTGAGGATCGCTGTTTCCGATGCCGCCGAACAGGTCATTGGGCAAACAGGTGCTACGCGAGAACAACTATTGACGAAGATCGCTGCTTCCAATGCGGCGAAACTGGTCATTGGGCCAACAGTTGCTACGCGAGAACAACTGCTGATGAATGTAGCCAAAAATTGTCTGCTTTGCGATTGTGCGAATGAATCCATTCCGGTACCCGAATATAAACCGCCAGAAAGCCCAGTGGCTGATTCACCTCAAAATCTTGAGCAATGTCCACAGTACCAGCTGGATTCCAATTTTTCTGTTCCTGTCTTCAATTACGTTCAGCCTTTCCTGTTTGTTCGTTAGGGTCAATATCTACACCAGCGTAAGGATTCGGTACCTCAGTGCCATCTAAAATGGGCGAATTTGACTGCCATCAAGCTCCTGCGTTAAGGGTTTGAATAATGTGTTTGAGCTATGTGTGATTGAGCTATGTGGGATTGTTTGTTGCCACTCGCTGTCACAATTATTCCATGATACGAGCAGTTTCACCGCCTCTTTCCAACAAGATCCGCTTCCTGGCCACTCTGTCAACGATATTTTCTGGCTGCACATTGATGGAGCAGTGACAAGAATGTGTTTGTCATTGGAAACTGCTCGTGTTAGACATACTTTTTAAGATTCCTAAGTCAGAAGATAGGTCACGCTTGTGATCAATTTACACTTGATACGAAACTGATCATTTGCTTTTGTAATGCCGGTTTGGCGATATGAACTCACCCGGGTGGCCGACCTTGTTCGGACGGCGAATAGTTTCCGAGCCGAGATAATACTGTAGATGGTTCCAATATCATCGGGAGCCAAAAACATCTATGACAACATAAAGCAGGTGTGAATCGTCGGAATCGAACATTAGAGGCGAAGGGCGGGGAGTTGAGACCGTTAGACATAGCGATTTTGGTTTATCGTTCAGTGAATGAGGAGTTGAAGGCGTGTGTAGCCTTTTACGAATCCAAACCAACAACAATAGTGGTTGAAGGAGCTCGAAACTGTCAGCGTTCCTGGAACCAAATCCTGCAATTGGGCCTTGTTTGTTTTTTGCAGTTTAATTTGTCCTGAGAATGACTTTCCCGTTCCTAGTTTTGAAGGCCAAATTCGTAACGGGACTGTATCTCTTTTCAAGTGAATGCATTACGTCAACGGTTGGGTGGACCGCGATGACTAAAACGGTGCCAGGCGAGGGCAAGTCGAGCTGAGGCGAATTTGCTGTTTAGGAGAAGTAGGTTGTGGCAACGCATCTGCGCTGCTCAGACCAAACGGCATAAGCAGAGGATTCAGCATCACTGGTTCCGTTCATTGTCTTGAACAGACAATCACTGACTCGGGATCACCGTTTGATTGTGCTCATCTGCCAATATTTTCCTGCATCCCGTTTTGGATTAAAAAACTGATGAACTCAGGAACGTTATTCTCCAGACAAGGTAACTGCTAACAAACCGATGCTCGTTTGCCGGATTCACCTCCAAGACCGCTCACAATTCGGCCGTTAACGACATTAAATATCTTGTTGAAATCGGGGTCTTCTTGTTAGTTCGCCATAGCAACATTTCGACAGAGGTTCATTCTGTATGGGCTGATAAAGCAAGAAAAATGAAGATGTCTGGGGCGATGATAATGGAAGCCTTTGAGGATTGTGGAAGTGGACAATAATGCGATCAGATTAATATGTCACTGAACTCCTTCATCTTCAACAGGTTATGGGCCCAGAGCACGTTAACATGACACAACTAACGCCATCTACCTCGAATTACCATAATCGTGTCATGTTAGTGTGATCTGGGTCGAGAACCCGACCAAGATGAAGACGTTTGGGACGATCATGATTGGACATTGCAGGATTTGGATAGTAATTCGGGGAATAAGACGTCACTGAACTGTCCAGCGATATGGAAATAATATCGAATTAGGCGATGAAGTGGGAGTGAATGTAATATCGACAATTTCTGCTGCACGAACCTGTCCGAAAGGCAGTGAATGCGATGATGTGTAGTACGACTGCTGTGGTGACTTAAATGGTCAAACATAACATACACACAAGAAAACTCGAAAATATCCACCTAGTCAAAATTCTACCATGCTGTTCAACCCATACCAAACCCACAAAATAAGTTAACCACGATGATACCCGGGCAATTAGTTGTCTGCTAACAAGTCTCGGGCCCCATTTGATTCGGCGTGTGATAATGGTGATTGTGTCACATTTAGAAAAATTCGGGATACCCCATTCCACATAATTCATGGCCATGAATATGGCGTCAGCTAAGATTCCGTTTTATTTCAAAGGGCGAAAGATGTGCTATAAGCACGTTTCCACAAATGGGGTGTATTTCAGGTGCTCCAAAGCCCGATCCAGCAGCTGTCGCGGGTCAGCAGTTGTTTGCGATCAAGGCGTTGTTAGAAAGGTATCATCTGCCCATACCTGCACTCCTGATGAACCTGTCGAAGCTGGTATAGTCGACGCCAGAATGGAGGTAAATATTCATGTGATTTCTGGCACAAGTGTTTGATTTCGCTAATCTCAGATGAAGACTGTTGTTGATGCTTTGGCAAAAGCCGATCTTTCAAAGTCACCCCAAGAAATTTTTCACAGAGGCACTTGAAATTGTATCGGGAAATGATGTCGATGTCCAGGGCAGTTAGCCCAGTAGCAAGTCGTGGTATGGTCCCTAACTCCCTATCCACAACTTCACATTACGATGGAGCAACCGCGGCCGATGAAATGGGCAACTGTCTGCGGCAGCACATAAGACGATTATAACGGGATCATCCCGGCTATAACGATTTTATTAAGGAGCTGTGAGGACATTGTTTTCTGAAATCAAAAATTATTCTATCAAGTCGTTGATATATCACGAATACATAGTAAATAGTTCAACACAATTTATATAAACGTATAGATTTTTGCGACTTTACAAAAGAAAGAATGCATCTGTACGAAACTCAGAGCTTAAGTTTCAGCAAGTGTGGTAATGTGATTCGATGAATCTGTGAATAGGGATCATACCACGACTTTCCACTGAACTAACTACCCTTATCTACCCTTATCTGGAAGTTCTTCAGCTGTTTGCGTATAGATTGGAAACGAATGTATCAGGTGAGTTTATCTCAGTATTCAACCCTGAAGACAAGCTCGAAAGGAATTCTTTCCCAATGCGTCTCCGATTTTCTATTGTTTTTCTACAGGCGTCGTCCTTGTCTAAACACTATGATCTCTACCGGTCTACTCAACCGCGCGGCCTCCTCCGCAGAAGTCATCAAAAGTGCAAAGTGATCAAAAGTGATCAAAAGTGATCACCATTCCATCCTCCCACGGACGGACTGATCCCCAGTCGGCGGCAACTGAAGGTGGCGCTACAGCATCCCACCAATCCAACACCGCCCTTTTACTCCGTGAGTATTAAT
Source organism: Spongospora subterranea (assembly GCA_900404475.1). Taxonomy (NCBI): domain Eukaryota; phylum Endomyxa; class Phytomyxea; order Plasmodiophorida; family Plasmodiophoridae; genus Spongospora; species Spongospora subterranea. The sequence goes on along the minus strand of OUQQ01000012.1, from coordinate 33,993 downwards.
TGTCGGGGTTGATCATCTTGGATTAGCGATGGTGTTTACCTCGTCCTGTCCCAGCGGATTAGCCATGTCCTCGGTGTTGTCCAAGGTTGGCATGATTACGGTTGCCTTCTGCGTGTTTCGCTTGGCCAGGTTCATGTTCACCTACTTTATCCGCCCTTCAACCTCCTTTTCTAAATATGGCTCGCATTCCAAAACCTGGGCAGTGGTTACTGGTGCTTCGTCAGGAATTGGCGCTGCGTTTGCCGAATCGCTCGCCAAGCGTGGCATGAACGTTGTTATCATTGCCCGTTCTGCTAACACACTAAAACTTGTCGCGGATTCTATTGCGAAATCATCACCCTCGGTTCAGACTAAAATTGTGATTGCCGATGCTGCTTCGCCCAACGCGGTCAATGAAATTGTTAAGGCTGTTGATGGCCTGGACGTATCTGTTCTAGTCAACAATGTCGGCGTTTCTGATGATGTACCGACAGAATTGGCACAAATGACGACCGAGATGATCACGAACATCATCAACGTCAACGTGTCGTTCACAACATTATTGACGGCCGCTTTCGTTCCGATTCTGACCAAGACAGTGAAGAGCTGCCATTGTCGTGGCGCCATCATCAGTCTGAGCTCGTTCTCCATTCTTGTTCCTGTTCCTCTGCACTCTGTTTACAGTGGAACTAAGAGCTATATCAACTCGTGGTCTCGTTGCATTGCCGGGGAGCTATCCCACTACAATATCGATGTTGTGTCGAGGTGATCTGGTCAATTGATTTTAATTATTGTTTAGTCCAGACTGGAATTGAATTGCTTCGTTTTGACGTAAACTCTTTCTTGTTAACTGTTTCTCAATTTTTGTCCAAATCTCCGTATACGCCGTTGCTCATGTTGGGTTTTGTTAGCGTTCCGAGCTATGTGAAAACGACAATGAGCGGTTTCCGTAAAACGAGCACGTTAGTGCTGTCGGCTGAACAGGTTGCTGACGATACGTTGAATAAGGTTGCATTCGGTTACGTCTCCATCATACCTTCGTTTACCCATGCTGTATCCGCCTGGATTGCCAGCTTGATCCCTGAGACATATCTAGCCAGTAGTACCAGGAAGTTCATGCTCAATGCGCGAAGTAAATTGTTGGCCCGCGCTGCCAAGGCGCAGAAATCCACTTAATCGTCAACATGATTGGAAAAAAATCTCCATTGTTTTAATACACTTACGTTTATCATGGTTCTTAGCCCATTTTCAATGACGGTTGATTTGTATCATAACCGGGATAAACATTTCGATATTGTGATGGAGATATCGATCGCTGACATGTTTATTTTCGCCGTACATTATTCGATATTTGCTGCTATTGAATCCATAACATGATTGCCTGTGTTGCAATAAGATGCTTCCCGACTGTTTTATCGATATTTATGTTGGCTGGTCTCGGAAGAAAAATCGCGTGCCATCTCGCTGATTGTCGTCAAAGTTATATCTGAGATCAAGACAATGGGCGAACCTGATGTTGTGCAATTCTAGACAATTCTGTATTGTCCTTTCGTTGGGCTTTTATAGATTAGGGCGCAACCTCATCTTAAGTCACTCTGTAAAGTCTTGTTGATATTTACCACTGTCAGGCGGGCGATGCCCATGAACAGATTCCCATCAATTCCAATGACTGAAAATATCATATATTCCAATCAAAGAAGTCCGTTTTCACGATTGACGGCGGGTTGCCGTTCAGCGTTTGGTCGCCTCATGAGGAGAAGCGAGTTTCTCGCGCTGTTCGTCGTTCTCATGTCGCCGTTGGTCTCGGAATCGGCCACAACGACAGGAAATGAATGGCCAGGCGATATCAAGCTGGCGATCACCAATCAGGAAGATTACGTCTGGAGTGTCCGCCTCTACATCACGAACAATGACGCCCGCGCCGCCAGCGGGTTTCTCCTGAAACTCAGGCTGAAAAATCCCGAGAACGGTGCCTTGGAGCTGAAATCCGAGACGAACGTCGATATTGATTCAAGTGGAGCCAATATCGGTACATGGTCATTACGGGCCCATCAACCGTTTGGATTGAGTGGAAATGGCGCTGTCTATTCTGGCTCATCCTTCAAAATTGTGTTCAACGGGCCACTTTACGGGCATTGCATTGGGATCGATCTCCTACAGCCCGACGTGACATTGTTCGCTCCAGAATGTTCAGAGTCATCGTGTCCAGCGACATGTGGCGATGGAGCTTGCAACAGCGGCGAGACGTGTGCCACGTGCCCAATCGATTGCCTTCGATCATCGTCGGAATTGAAATGCGCGGGAGCGTGTGGTGATGGATTATGTTCACATGGCGAATCTGATCAAACATGTCCTGAGGATTGCCAGGCCGTAGTTTGCAAGGCGCCGTTCCAGTTTATCTTCGGCTGGAATCTGAATACGACGCTCTTAGCCGCAGGAGTATTGATGGCGATTTTGTTCGGGCTGATTAGCGGTTTGTGCTTCAAGTACAAGATCGAGCGGCAACAGCTTCTGGCGGAAGAGACTGACAAGAACCACCAGGCCACATTACGACGTATTCCTGCTCCTAGCGAGTACGATGAGAGCGTCCATGATCTTGAAGCTGCTAAAGAATCGTCTGTAGTGAAACCGGCGCCACCAGAAAACATCTACGCCGAGTATGATGAGGAAGTGGCTCATCAACATATTCCCATTGCCTCAAAGGCGAACATATTCTACGAGAGACCGTGGATCAATCCAGACGTTGCTTCCTCATCAGACTTCACAACAAGAAGTGTCTCGGCAGCGTCTCCGTCAGTTGCGTCAATCAGGTCCGATGCCGAACTGTCGTTGGCGCTGGCATACTCGCAGGCCGAGCCCAGGGTTCCTGGATATTTGCAAGATATGGCGCAGTTGTCGCCAGCTGGGGTTGAAGATGGACTGCGGAAACGATTGCGACTCGACTCACAATCGTTGCAAGATGCTCCGATCATGGTCACTCCCGTTGCGCCAAGTAGCGATGGTCACACAATGTTGGCCAATCAGCCCACCTAATGATTTTGTTCCCTCTTGGAAAAATTGGATGTTATATAGAATATGTCTTATAAATCGACCAATCACGCATGTTTATTTAAAGAAGGTAAATTCAATTCAATTAAGTAGGCGCGAAGCTCAGCGTCGCGCGCTGGGCTAGCTGATTTATGGAATTTCGACCAACCGTGTGGCGTTTTGGTAATGGGCACTGTCCAATGAATATATCTGGCGACTTGTGATGGGGGTTGCTCCGTCTGAGTCGCTGGACCTATTGACCTGTTGAATCATAAACCACTTGGCAATAATCAAATGGGGGTTACGACTTCCCAGTCATACGCCATTCTCTCTCACCCAACAAACCTATGTTTCTGATTCCTCAGAAAAACTCAATTTTTGACTAATCCTCATTTGTAGTTGGGATACACATTGAAAAAGATTGGCCACTTCGTCTGACAAAGAAACCTGTGGCGGACGGCGACGACCTCTGAGCTGCATCCAGAGAATATCAGGTACTGCCCGTCCTCAGACGTGCATCATGATCAGCATGGCTGAAAACTGATTGCAATGCGTCACCCGTCGTCACAGGGACTTCACACGTTCACCATTCGGCTCATTCCATTGACATGGCCCGATTGTTTGCTGATATAACTCATAAATACCAAGGCGAAGCTCCGGATTCGTTGTCACCGGTAGTCGTAAGCCCTAAGACACGTCGTCTGAATGTCGAATCGTAAGTTTCCCCCATCGCCTGAGCCCGTCTGCTTTTCTTAGCGTGCAACCATTCGTCCGTAGCATGAAAGTTTCTCGCGAAATCAGGCTTGCAGTTCTAGCCCATGATCCTGTTTCACTTCGCGCTGCTTTGAGTTCAGCTGAACAACTTGGTTTGGATACGCATTTGATCAAAGCCGCTCGGTCAAGCCTGACGGATATGGAAACCGATGCATACGACGAAAATACTTCTCCTGTTCAGCCCAGTGCTTATGACAACAAGGAGGGAACCCCTTCTTCTTTCAGTCGATTGTACAAAGCGTTCCTACCTAGCACGAAAGTCCAAAACCAAATCCCATCGACGAAGCGGTCTCTAACTTTGGACCCCAGTGAAAACAAAAAGGTGACTCCGAAGTCCTGTTTCTCAATTTTTATCAGTCTCAAATCTTGGGTGGTTAGGTGAAAAAGGACGAAATTGACTCTCAAATAGTTGAAGGCGAAGTAGAAAGTAGATCTAGCTCTGTCGTTGGTGCAGTTGACAGTTCAATCGCCTACAGCTTGAGCGTTAACCAACATCCTCTGTTCGATGATAAATCCCAGGCATTCGATGATAAGTCTCAGACTTCGCGGATCATTCAAAACATTCCTGCGGAGGGATCTCAATCCAAAGACTGCATACCAGATGGGGTTTCGCGATTCAAGAATGTCCTTCAGCCCGCACTCTCTGAAAAAATAGCTCGAATTCGGTTGGAATCCGCAAAAGTTGATATCACTTGCAAAGACCTCACAAAGTATGCACCATCATTTATTACACAATGCAACACGTTTCTGATGTTGCTTTTCTTGAAGATTCATCAAACATGCTCACGAAGCACAGGAAAAAGTGGTGTCTGCGATGGCTGTATTAGCTGAAGAATCCAGCAGCATGAGCATTGTTAAATCAGGCATGACTCTTGACGCTCCGTGGTCTGACGCTTTCATCCAGCCGTCTTACTTGCTAATCCCTAATCGACGTTTAGGCTATTGCTTCGCGGACAGCTCCTCAGCAAAGTAGAACAAGATAAGGACATATTGCTTAAACTTCGAGAAGTAGGGCTGAGTACCTCAGTATGAATTCGCAGCTTGACATTCTTCTAGGATGCAATGCTACCGGTTGCCACAGCAATTCCGTCAATAGAAATTGAAATCCGCTCTTTATTCGAGGAAGCCGCTTTCTTAGAATTGGAATGTAGCAAAGCTATGACCGATATGGAAAAGTTTCACAATCGGGAAATCAAAGTACTCTTATATGGTCATTAGTTCAATATGTTTTTTTCATTATTTGTTTTAGTTCGCCGAATCAAGCAGGTCTACCGGGGAAGATAACGATAGCGTGGACATACCTTCGAGGGGGCGCCGAGCCAGTACAACAGCCATTCCAAACCATGATCCTCCTCTCACTCGAGAGCGAAGGTTCAGCGCAGTTCTTTTACGTAGGCCATCGCTTCTGGTACAACGTCAAGAAAGCAATCATATAAATCGCGAACAAGATAATGTGTGTTCGAAAGTTGAAGCGACTGTTATGTTTAAAAGAATGTATTGTGAATATTTGAAACGATTGCCAGAGGTATGCTCTTCATGGATCGCCTCAGTTGATATATCATTTTGTCTCGTTTTCAGATCATTCAACGCGTTTACATCCTAAATGAAAAACGACTCAATATCATCAAGAGTGCGTTATCGGTTATCTGCGCCAACAAGCAAAACCATGCAGAATCCGAAGTAATACGTTCGTAACAAGTCAATTCAATTTTTTCATTAGAGATTTTAGGTCGGCAATATCCGGACACTTGCTGAAGTTGTGGGTCGCATTGACGTAGACAAAGATCTCAGCACGCTTAGAAGTCTGAGTGACACAGCTTTTGCAACAGATGCGGAATATACTTTATCCGCTTCAATGAACAGTTTACAGCCTGGGTTGTGCTCAAAATTTGACAGCTACTTTTTCGATCCTTCAAGATATCGATCCTATCCAGTCGATTTCTCGTCTGGAAATGGATTTGATATCGCTCTTGATCATGTAACTTCACAGCTATCATCCGCATGTCCATCTTCCTGAATATTTTCAGGCGATTACCAGCAAGCAGACTGTATCAAGTTTATATTCGTTAATTATGCTCTGGCTGCAGATTTTTCAGCAACAATCTGAGTCATTGACTAAAGCTGCAAAAACCGTTCAGTCTATGCCTGGAAACGCGAATCATATTGGCGATGGTCAGAATCGTGCACTGAATTCCCTTATCAAATCAACTCAGGTTAATGATGTGCTTTGTAATAGCATTGCTAATGCTAATTCCAAAACAGTTTCAATCAGCAAGCTTTCAAAAATGCTCAAACTCTCTTAATGATTCGGTGTTATTGTTACGCGATGAGAAGGTAGGACTAAAAAAACAACAATTGGAAATTGCTTCAGTCTCACTTTCTGGTTATAGCAAGCGATCAAGCGACTTCATCGCTGCATTACAGAGGTCCGTAGTCGTGGAACAAGAGAACTTCACACCGTTCTGGCTGTAATATCATCGTCCACCTCTTTTTTATCGATATCACTCATCTTAGATTATAGCATGAACAAAGATGCAAAGAAACACGTGATCGACTAGAAACCGAGTTTAACAAGTCGACACTGCTGATTAATTCTTCTTACGAAAACGCAAGTGGTTCAAACCAAGCTCAACTAGACAATATTCTGTCAAAAGTCGAGAGGGATGAAAAAAGTTTTCGCCAAGCGGATCTAACATTCCGCAATGCTCAACACTCTGTGCAAGTAAGTTCTGACCAGATGCATGTTTTCCTCTCTTGATCAACCTCAATAGGCGACACAAGAAACCCAAGCAATTATGCACTGTCAGTTTCTGAGCCAATTACAACAGGCAGAGGAATCGCGTTTACATGTTTGTTCAAAATCCATGAGATTGTTGGGTCAATCTGTGCATGATTTGATAAATTCCATTGAACAATCCGATTTGGATGTCTTGGCTGCATTTTCAGCCATAGATATCAACAAGGATTTGCGGCAATTTATCGAGGCGACGTACTCGTCTGGAGAGAAAATCGATGAGTCTGATTTCGTTGCGGACTACGTCAATGAACTTGCTGCTGACGGGTTTGGTCCAGCTTACGATCACACAATGGCAGGCTTAATGCAAATGAAATCAATGCTCATCATATTGGAGAATTGGGCGGATCCCATCGAATATTCTAGGACGTTATCTAAGGTCAAAGTCAATCCATCGAGCACGGAACTGCCGTCAGTTCAGAACGCCTTGATACAATGCCAGCATCTGTAAAACACAATTTGTTGATGTTGGTTAGATGTTAAGTTGTTTTGTCAGTGTCATGGGTGTTTGCCAAGCTATAGAGGACCATGCCTCCAGCTATCGTGAAATCCTCACCAGTGTCTCCAAGCAGAGGCATACGTTGAAAGCCGAGGCTCGCAAGATTCGCAAAAACTTCGCCGCTGGTCATCGCCGCGTTACCTTGGCCACACATAATCATGGACAAGCTGTCGAGGCACAAAGAAAATACCTGGATAAGCTTCAGGTAAGTTCAACAGCAATGAAATATTTACCTGAAATTTGACATTTATATTAGACTGCTCGCGGGCAATCATCCGGTCCGAATCCTGGACAAACTATGTCCATGTTGAGCCTGACAAAGTTCTTCTCTCGAGATGCATCAAAAACTCTGCAGAAAGCTGAACAGGGTATGAACTCGTCTAAATGTTCATTGGAAACGTCGGTTCAGGAACTGTCATCGGCAATACATGAACGTGAAGTCACTGTGCAAACTACATTGCGCGGGCTACAAGAAATCGAGGTTCACAGGGTGGCAGCTTTGCAATGGTGCGTCCCAACTCTAATGAACCATCGACATGAAAAGTTTGGGCAAATTGCCGAGCTGGCTCAAGCACTGCACGTCAAATGCAGCAACCTTGATTTATCGTCCGGCCTACAAAAGTTCATTACGGACAACTGTGCAGGGACACCTCCACCCACTTTTTTGATTCAACGCGCCATGGACCTTGCCACTAGGAGGTGGGCCGATGGTCAAGTCAACAGTGCAATGAATTCCAGCAAATCAGTCAGTTACTGTAGCGAGGACGAGGAGGGCTACGTCAACCAGAACTTGGAGTCTTCCCCCGCCAACATCATCGATGAAGAACGTTGCGCAAGCCATGATGATTTGTTTGGAGGCAGCCTCAACTCGGCTTCTTTACAAAACGGCGTCGCCAAGGTTGTTACTACATGCATTGCGTTTTTAAGCATCAAGCAACAGGAACTCTCAGCCAATATTTTCCGAAACTCGGCTCCGCCTGAGGAAGTACAAGCCCTGGTTAACGAGTTCAGCCGTGATCAAAACCTTGCTCTGGTCACACAATCCACCGCCAGCGTCGCTTCGGTCCTCAAACTTTACATAATGCAATTGCATCCGTCGTTAATCCCATCTACTCGTGCTTCGGAACTGTTAAGCATTTATAAGAACGCGTCATCTGATCAAAGAGTTTCGAAAGCTCGTCAGTGGCTTGCGAAGCTCCCAGCTGTTAATCGCAACACTCTCAAGCTTATTCTTCTCTTTTTGTCGGATATGTCTCAATGTCCAACCTCTCAGGCCACTGCGGTAATCCATGATCCATCAATAGTCGCCGACTGAAATACTGAACATTTTACTTGCAGATGTCTATTACAAACATTGCAGTGTCCTGGTCCCCAGTATTGTTGAAATCGGCTGTTGGAACCACTATCCAAGCAGTATCACGTCTGCTTCATGATACTCCCTCAATCTTTTCAGAATCAGCATGAGGATTATTTTTAAGTTTAATGTCCTTTAATCCAGCGTTCAGTAATTCTAATATAATATTGTCAAAATCTTATTTATTCGAATATTTGCAACTATAGTAGTGATTGTGCCGCGTAAAGCTTTGGGCTTTGTCACCTACAGTTCGGGTTTATGTCATGGATGACCTCTTGATTGCATTTTGAATAATACTTCTACTGTACATAACTTGTGCAAGGGGCAAAAAGACTATGGAATGCATCAGAAAACGACAAGGCAAGCAATGATACGAGGCAGTTCCTTTGTCACAGCACGGGACCGCTGTTTCAAGGCTACTATCATACACGTTTGTGCAACGCGTAAATGTCAAAACTTTCAACGCGCATACGAGTGAATATTGAACAAAGGGATTGTCATGGGAACAACCACAAACGTTCCCAACTGCCAATTACAAGGTACGGGCTGATTTTGCCTAGAAATCCTGGAATATGGTCATCGGATTCAGAGAAGGCAGAGTCATTGCGAAAACGTTGCGTGGATAATCTGGGACAAGCTGGAATAGCTCTCACACAAAATTCGTCCCAAGGTGCAGTCAAAACAACAACGACAGTTAGTTTACCGGTGAATCGTTCTTATCAATGAAACGCTGTAGAAAGAATGAAGATAGGTAGATAGGTGCAGTCTGGAGCAATAGCAATATTCGAATGACGATAATATCTGGGACACAACAGAGTGACGGCGATCTGTGGTGACATTAACTGGTATCGCAGCGACTCTCCAACTATGTCACTATTCCCTAATCCCAACAGATATATGTACTCCCTATTGTAACATATATTCAATATGGGGTAACAGGGGGAGGGGATCACTTCATCCCCAATTCATTATTCGCTTTATTCATTTAGTGTCTCGCGTTGGCGAAATAACAAGGCGCGTGCCGTTGGTTGTTGACACAACGAAGGGAGGGGCAGTAGCTGATTGCCATTTCTCTGAAGTGATGTCGCTTCAAACGCTCGGATTCTTGTTGGTGTTGATAGGCTGCGCGTACAGTCAACCGACAAGTTCGGGACAGTTCACGAAATCGGCAGATGGCAAATCATCGTCAGGAACGGTCGTCATCTCCGGTCTGGTTTTCAGCCCTTGCGTGACGACAAACTTTTCTTTCAGCCCCAGCGTACCGGCCAACCTTGCCGATAACAACCCAAACGTTGTTTTGACGTTGAGCTATACCTATCAAGCTGCTTCTCCTCAAGAAGTTCTGATCTCGAATGGAATTTCAATGGGTGTCGCATTAATGGCAGGAAATACACCAGCAGCCGCTACGAATTTAGTGATTTTCAATCCGACAAACGGAGTTGACGGTACCACGACGATATCTCTGGCGTCTGCTGTCAGGTTCGATACATTAAGTCTTCAGAGGATGAGCAACCTTAATGGGATTGACCAATGTGACCCAAAAGCTATATCAGCGCCAGGAGCCGTATTCGCAAACGTCAGGTTGACGCTGACGATTCGCGTTGGGAACGAGGCAGCAGCAAACAATGTAGCAGTCGCTAATCCTGGTGAGGGTGTAGTTTTGGCGTATTCCAAAGGAACTATGCTTGATGGATTCAAAGAATTTCCTTGGGGGAAAAGAACTTACACATTTGAGGCGGATCACATAGTAAGGTCATATTGCAGGCAGAACATGTTTTCTGACGTTAAATTTACAGGATTGGACACCGTGCGAGTACATTGGGTTAACCTTCTATAATGTGGCTAAAAAGTACCATCAAAATGATTGTTGCATAATTCGTATTGAAGGTTTGACATTAGGTATTTGATGAAGTCTGTTACAGGAGTTCGTCTAACACTGCAAACGACAAGCGACATTACTGTACAGCTGCGTTTGCACGATGTCGGACAGGTAAGAACATCACAAAAATTGTGCCATTGTTGCGAATCAATGCGATTACGACAGGATAAAGATGTATTTTCGAGCTTGATCACGATCAAGGCTTCGTCAACTTTTCAGCCGATGACATTTCCAATTTCCGGATTGGCACCTACTATAAAGTTTGATCAAATTCTGATCGCAGAGAATCAAGGCATTCTGTGCTCTTCCAGTCCATCTCACGTAATGGTACAGGAAGTGGCGCTGGTAGGCTTGGCGGATCTGCCAACACAGTTTGTCCCTAGTATCAATGGAGTTCAACAAACTGCCAGCCCGAACAAAGATACCACAGGCGGAAAATCCAAGAACAGCGGCACCAATTCACAACTACTCTACGGGTCCCTGGCTCTTCATCTGGTCTCGCTATTAGTGGTGTGCCTCATGGCTTAGATATACCCAAACTCAACACAATACAGCATGATAGTTTTTGTAATAGATGAACGTGAGACGACGAACGGCCCTTGACGATGATCTTCTCAGATAAGGTCTAGGCACGATTAGATTGGGGGGCATATATAGACACACGATGATTTACAAGACTAGTCCAGACGGCTCGCGACTTGGCGGAACACAAACGGAACTGACCGAATAAAGGCGATAAATGCAGCGATCGTAAGCGCTTTGTACTTGAGGTCTTGCTTCAGCTTGTTGACATCTGGCCGCGATCTATCGGAGAAAAACATGGCTTATCGTTAACTGATTAAGAAAACACGGACTGGAACCTTCGGACTCCGTCGCGGAAAAAACGACCTTTTCCAAATAGGTAGGCATTCGTAGCCATTACCGTCACGGAAAGGGAAAATTCTACACATTGTTTTCACTTCGAGATGTAAACTTATTCAGCGCTTCAATCTGGAAGCGATCCCCAACATAGTTTCACGAATGTACAGCGGACTATCATGCTGGTCCTTTGGTCAAGTGAACTTGGATGAATGGCTGAGTTGGACGGCAGCTATTCATCTCGCAATATTCGTTGTCAATGATCAGAAATTTGTATAGCAGAGTGTTATAGAAAAATTATACAGAGCACCTAGGGTCACGCCGAATTTATCAAATTTCAGGTTTGCTGTCTTCCAATTGACGGACGTTGTAGTTTCCTCTCGTTATCAAGCGCAACTTCGAAAGTGCATACGACCAGTTATGAAAAAAATACATAGACCTTTGAGATGATGGAGGTCCCGATCATGATAGTGATATACGGTAGAGTTCGCCTTTGTACTGAGTTATTACCGAATCGCAATTGCATCAATTCAATGACAGGAGATCAGATCTCCACGACTGATATTAATTTGTAAATAAAAAAAATGCAAACGCTCGCACTTGATGAAATTGCTGAACAAAGTTTCTTGATACTGTATCTAGCTGCAACTTCATCATTTAGCGCTCTAACATGACATGAAAACATTTCGCAAGCACACTCAAAACGCCAAAATCTCAACGACATACAGTACTTCGGACGAACACAAAGGATGATAAAATGAATTAAAAATTAAAATTTTGTAATCATCCGCTGCATATCTCGATCTGCCTGTGCAATTTCTCGAGGAATCTTGGCGCCGCTTTCGCTTAACACTTTCCGAAGAGCAGGAAAAAGTTCGCTGTCGCTGGCAGTGACAAATGTCGTTGCCAAACCCTGAAAATGAGATTAAATCGATTGGCTACATGACGAAAGCAACATTGTCAAACCTCTTTGCCGGCCCGACCTGTTCTCCCGACCCGATGCATATATATCTCGATGTTTTTTGGCGCGTCGTAGTTGATAACATGAGTAACGCCCTCAATATCAATACCACGTCCAGCAACGTCAGTTGCAACCAGGACATCGTATCTTCCAGCTTTGAATCCATCCAAACTCAGTTCACGTTGATCTTGAACTTTGCCACCATGCAAAACAGTAACCTGACAGGCAAATTGAATTAAGCATCGCAAGTTAAATAGGATAAAAATGAAATTACCCAAATCCAAACAGAAACAAAACCGAAACTGCAAAACCGGAGGGAAACTCTCAAAATTAACCCACCTTGTACCCTTCAACAGTTAGAGTTCGCGCCATGGCGTCACAGCCAGTACGCTGATTCATAAATATGATTATTGGCGGCTTCGACGCTTGAAGCAGTTTCATGACCCGCCCCTTCTTGGCACTCTCCGAAACGAATTCAACACGCTGCTCAATCAACTCCACAGCCTTGCCTAAAACCAAAATTATTTATCACGCATGAACTTTTGTAATGAATATACCTGATCGATCACCGATGGCGACATAGGCTGGATTTCTCAGGTACATTTTTGCCTATCCAAATAATAGTAACTACGAACGGTAACGCTTTTGAGCTTGAATGCTTACCATGCGCTCAACTTCGGGCGGCATCGTGGCAGAAAACATAAATGTCTGGCGATAAATCTGATCGACAACCGCCAGGCTTTCATCTTCCGGCCTAAGATTACTACTTGGCATTGCATCGAATATATCAGTAACCTGAAGTTACGTATCATGGGAAACTAAAGCAACATGTTCAATGATGGTCAAACCTGTTCGCCGAATCCCTAAACTAGAAATTAATACAGTTACAGATGATTCGCAAATATCATACCATGTCAAGCATACGATCGGCTTCGTCCAGAACAATGTAGTTGCACTGATTTAACACAAGATATCGTTTGCGCAAGCAGTCGTTCAAACGGCCCTAAAATAATGAGTAAACAAAGCAACATTGGACACGGCAGTACCGGGGTGGCGATGATAATCTCAGCACCCTGCCTAATTTGATGCGTTTGCGCTTCCATTGCTGCACCACCGACAATGCAAATGGACTTGAGACCAAGCCGGGAAGTAAACTTTACAACTTCATCATCAATTTGTTGGGCTAATTCACTGTTTGAAAAATGTTCAAAGGGATGTTGAACAGAAAATGAGAAAATTAACCGTGTGGGAGCTAAAATAATGGCGTATGGACCGTCTGCGGCACGACGAGAATCAAAGCGTGGTTGCTTTAAGATGTAGTGTATCATTGGTAAAATGAAGGCGCACGTCTTTCCGGACCCAGTCTCGGCAATTCCCATGAGATCACGGTTTACAGTACCGATTGGAATTGCAGCCCTGTCCCGATTTAATTAGGGTGTTAACAATCAGACAACAAACAGAAGTTGAACCATTGGAAAATGCTTCAGAAAAAACAAGAGAATAAATCTGCAAAAAAATACAAGAAAATAGTCCGCGAAAGGGTTAAACCGAAATCGGATTGCCTCCTGAAAACCTTTGAATAGGAGTTGGTTCTTTGTATCCGATTTCCTTGAGCACATTGTGAATCCCAATCGGGAAATCCGCTTCATCCCAACTACGAAGAGGATGTGGCAGGCCTGTACCACTATGATGCACTTTTAGTAGTATACCGCATGAAAGTTGCCATCCGGGACAAACCGTGTGGAGATATTGAAATCTTCATTGAAAATTCGCCAATCACGAATTTCCATCTCTTCCAGAGTCTTTTCTGTCCAATGACGATTTTTCATTTCTTGAGCATCGAGCTTCACACGCTGTCTCTCCAAACGGTTTTGAGCCTAGATTATACTTAATTAGAGCGTTGACCAAGAAGCGAAACATGAAATTTCTGAAAACTGAATCAAATAATGATATGAAAACCCTTGAACCAACACACCAGAAAACAAATTACCTTTTCGTGATCTTTGATAGTATCAAGATATCCATTGCGTTTGTCTTCGATTTCTTGATAGGCTTTGGAAGCCAATGTCTTTTGAACATGACGATCACTCCCAGCAAAATATCCACGGCCAAACCCTAATGTAATCCTGATAACACAGTAATTTCAGCTGCAGCATGATTTTGTTTGAAGGAACAAGCGAGCGCACTATATTTTCAGAAGAAAAAACTGAACTTCCCTTTAAACAGTAAGATTTTTCAATTCATGAATGATTGGTCGCACAAACACAAAAATATGTCGAAAAAACAATAGATGGAAAATTGACAACTGACTCATGCTTGCGATTGTAAAGTGGGTTTAAATCCGTGCTCGTGTCTTCACAAGCATCCCACTCGAACATGAACTTGGACCGCGATGAAGCTACTGTCCGGCGCTTTTTCTTTTTCTCCTTTTTTCTAAAAAAAGTTCAGCAAAAGGGAAAACGCCACAATCACAACGAGCGAACTAAACGGTAGCTCCATGAAACGGCAAAGAACAATAACAGAAAAAGTATGGGAGGAAGAAATTGGGCAAATCTGGGATTACCCTAAATAAGATGATTTGATCAATGCGACCTCTTTTTTGCCAGCCTCAGCAGCTGCAATTTCAGCAGAGGAAAGAACTGGAGCCGCAGCGACAGGCTGCGCAACCGTGGAACGCGATCCGTTTTGTGAGAGGGCAAGAGCCGACGCCTGAAATCGACACTCTATCAGTGTCTGTGATAATTATGCTTTGTTTCAAGAAACCTCGTTTCGCCGCCGTTCAGCAAGCCGATCTAAAGCTGCCTGTTCACGTAGCCTTTTGCGTTCATCTTTTGAAAGGAAAACTGGCCGCTGTAATGCGTCCTCTGCAAAAACAGAAAAACAACTGAGTTGAAATTTCAACATGCAAATTAGATTAGCTAAAGTATATAGCCACCAAACGAAGTGTTAACAATTCACTAATGGCTGAAAAAATTACACAAGATAATTAGGGGTTTCAACATCGATTGGCGAATTCTTGAATGAAAGTAAAACAAAAATAAGAAAAACCCCCTCATAGATATGTAAATAAGAGCACCACCTTCTTGTTTACGATTTCGTTCAACTTCGTCAAGCGAAATGGGCATGCGACGCTTTTCGCGAATTTTCTGCTCCCGTTCTACGATATCGGCGTTTTCGTCATCTACTATTGTTGGCGGACTCGCGGAAAGCATTCTGACAACGCCAATCACAATATTCCAGGTGATTGTACGGCGACACAATCAGTCTCCGTATATTCGTTATTGCGCTGATCCCCACGCCGGTAACGCTGGAGTGTAGAAAGGGGATGGCGCAGCCTCTCCCTGAGCGGCACCATCGCCACTCCGCAGACATGACCGTTCCCTGCATTTGCCTTTTTTGATTGCATTTGCGAGGCGATCTGAAGGCACACTCTCACCTCTAGATGTGGGATAACACCTAATGGTGAGCCACTCGAGATGCGACTTCATGGCGATCGTCTGAACATATTGTCGCACCCGTTGCAACTACAGTACTGTTCATAAAACCATTAACTCTACGCCCGAGTGTTTTTTTCAAGTAGCTTTGAATTGAAATTCCTTGTTCCACTTCCGTTTGAAACTGAATACCATTTAATTTTGGCGAGCAGCTACTTAAAAATTTCTCTCCGTTGGTTCATGCCACGCCAACTCTCAAAACTGTAAAATGTGTGTACATGAACTTGCGATGAAATTTACGGTTGAATTGTTCGGTTCTCAACCCACAGATTCATACATATTACATCCCTTGTTCACATTAACGTTGCTGAAGTCGCTATGCCATTTTTTTCCTCAAATGCGGACGTAAGAATGAGCAAGGAAAGCGTTGGTGTTCGACCACGGTTTATCAATAACAAAATTCGCCGCGCTGAAAACCGCTCAAAATTGAATTTGATTCATCAATCCGACACAGTGTTTGGGTGTTTTAATACCGAACAATAAGACAGTTAGTGAATGAAGGTGCGGAAAAGTGTGATGCGTTTGCCTAGTGATATCACTCCAGATTGCGCATAAGCAGGAAAGATTTCCTCATGATACGTTTTTCAAACAACATGATTTGAACGGAGATAACCACTCAGATTCCGTTTAATCAAGGTGAAGAATGACCAAACCACACTAATTCGCAGTGATTGCCACAATTTCGTATGTTACTCAAGGTCTGATGCGTGTTTTCGCATTTGAGATTCTGTTCACCATACCGTCAAACGTGAAGGTGGACATATGATCCAAGAACTAGCGAATTCCACATATTTTATAGCGTTTACTGTAGTCTGGAAAAACAAAGAATTTAAATTGTGCGTCCGCAAATATCGCAGAGCGTTGGCGGAGGAACCCCTATCGTATTTTTTAAAATTTGTGCTGTGTACCAAAACCCTCGGTTTGTTGATCTGCTGGTAACGCTTAACGGAGTTGAGAGTTTCTGACATTGGGATATACATTTGCCAACAGACTACGAACGAGCGTCGCTTTCCGTCGTGTTCTGCTGCTGTTTAATAAAACAATGCATTGCCAAATATAGAATATATCAACGTGAGTATGCATTTAGATGCTTGGAATAGTTCGAGACTTTATTCAGGTTCCTCCCTTGATATTACGGAGGATTCGGTCAGCACAGAATGCCCACAAGAATCAGGTTTGAGTATGATTTTTACTCCCCCATCGGCGACCTGTCTGTCTTCCAAGTGCGGCCTCCGTGACAGAGCCCCATGGAAACGGCGACATTTCACGCCGATCCAGTGTTGCAGTGTGGCGGCACCCCGTCCCAGAGTAAAAGTGACTTCGGCTTCTGTCGCGCAACAAATTGTTTGACCCAGCTTACGTACATTAACTTATTTTGTGGATTCAAATCGGCATCGAATCCGGTTTGACAGTTGTATCTCGTTGTTAATCGCGCCGTGCTTCGTGCCCAAACGGTAGCGCTATGGCTCAGGAAGCGCTTCCAATTCGATTTGCGGAAGTTTTGAACGTGAGCGATTCCTGTGCATGTCCACATGTATCGCAATTCTCAGACGTGATCCGTGATAGCTGACAGCACTAGGCGTCAAACCAGAATTCATCAAGTTCAAAAATGTCACGATGGAATCGGATAAGTTCATTTCGGTACTTGAAGAAGGTTCCGGATCAGTGGCTATCATTGATACGGTCACCAAAAAAGTCACAAAATTACCAGCAAAGGTCGATTCGGCCATCATGAACCCAATATCCCATGTCGTCGGCTTCAGAGGTCCATATTTTTGCATACTTTTTAGTTTTTTTACTTTCTTTTCAAATTTTATAAACTCAAATTTTGACCCGTTTGCGAGTTTCGAGATTAAATTTTAATTGATATTTCGGTTTCTGGGTTACACGTTTTCACATATTGTTGTTGAACTAGACTTGGTTCTAATGCTGTTTCAGCTGCCAATAACCTTCAGATTTACAATTTGGAGATGCAAACAAGAATGAAGGTCGCATCGCTTCCAGATAACGTTGTATTCTGGAAATGGTATTCAAATTCAAATTTGTGTTTGTGAACGACGATGACCCTGTCTCAGGATGAATCAAAATACAATTGCCATCGTAACGGAAAAGTCGGTTCTACATTGGTCGATGAATGGGGATGCGGCTCCTGAGAAAATTTTCGATCGGGCTCAGTATGACGGATCAGTGCAGATTCTTAACTATAAGGTGGTTTTTAGAAATTTGTTTCACTGTTTTTTAATGTCGTGATAGGCTTCATCAGATGAGAAATGGCTCATTCTTGGAGGCTTGGCGGCTCGTCCCACTGGAGGTAATGCTTTATGCTGTGTGATCATCACCTTGCGATAACGCAAACTGTGCGACTGTTGGAATCTTTACTTTTTCAAGATTCTCGTTTGCGATTGTCTCAGTGAACGTCGTGCCCTCAGGCGTTGCAGGCGTGCTACAGCTTTATTCTGTCGACCGTAAAGTCTCCCAGCCTACGCTGGATGCTCATGCAGGCACATTCGCCAATGTCAAGCTTGATGGGCGGGATTCTCCGTCAATTTTATTTTGTTTTGTGACTAATTCACCTCAAGGACCCAAGGTGAGCGCTGTCCGTTTCCGCTTATGTCGCGATCCGATAATGCCTTTTTTCAGTTATCCATCATCGAAGTGGGGTCACCCAAGGAACAAGTTTTTAAGGCCATGACCGATGTTAAATTCCAGGTCGAACAGGTGAAATTTTATCGTGATGCTGTTTTCGCTCTCAATTAACGAGCTGAAAATCAGGACTTTGCTCTTTCCATGCATTCAGACGATAAGCGTGGCACACTCTTCCTGCTTACCAAAGCGGGATTTCTATATCTCTATGAAATTCAATCTACCAAATGCATTTTTGCCAAACGTATTTCTCAGTCGACAATGTTTGTTTCGGTAATTTTTTTATATCTGCTTTGATATTTTTTAATTGCTGATTTTTTCAGGTCTCACATGTTGAGTCTGGCGGAGTCGTCTCACTGGATCAAACGGGTCGTCTAATTTTGGTTGCTCTTGATGAGGCCAATCTGGTCCAATACATAATGGACTCTCTCAAGGTTTCTTGGTTTGCTTTCCGTTTTCAAACGTTTTGTGACTGATTTTTTCTCGAAATAAATTCAGGACACAGAACTTGGCGTGAGAATGGCTGCTAGATATAATCTTCCAGGAGCTGGTGATATTTTCCGCGTTCAGTTTGATAAATTGATCGCCGCCGGTCAAGTTGCCGCTGCTGCACGAATTGCTGTCGAAGCCCCGCAAGAGATTCTTCGTACCCCTGAAACGCTGAATGCGTTTAAGCGTCTGCCCGCTGTTCAAGGACAACCTGCGCCCATTTTGCAATATTTTTCTTTATTATTACAGCGCGGTATGTTGACCGCCTTTGTTATCAGTTTAGCATATGTACTCCTCATTTTTGTGCACATCTGCTCCTCTATGATTTGAAATGATGCCTTAATGTAGTTGTGTTTTTTTTTTCGCTGTGCCGACCGAAATGAGGTTTTGGGTTTTGAGGGTTCATGCCTTTATCAATCAAATGGATTCGTCGATCAATTCGCTCTCTTATCACTGACGTCTCAGGTAAATTGAATACCATAGAGTCAATTGAACTCACTCGACCTGTACTGGCCTCTGGCGCACCTGCGGGCAAAGAACATCTTCGCGGTTGGATTGCCGATGGCAAACTCGAATTCAGCGAAGAATTAGGTGATCTTTTACGCCAGTTCGACATAAAACTGGCTTGCTCGGTGTATCTTCGCGCTTCTTGTTCGGAAAAGGCAATAATGTGCTTCTTGCAACTTGGCGAGTTTGACAAGGTTCGCAATGCATCCTTATTGTTACTGTTTTTTGTTGTTGTTTCACCACATCGCTGATTAGCATGTCGTCACTAATTCTCGTAAGGCTTCTCGCTTCTTTTGTTTTTTCATACAATGCTGTGCTTTTATGTGTTAATTTCTTGCAAGCCTTTTGGTGTATCAATCATCTTATTATTTGCTCAGATTGTCGCATATGCAAAAAGCGTCAATTTTCTGCCTGATTACTCGCTGCTGCTTCAACAGCTACACCGGGTCAATCGGGATCACGCTTTGTCCTTTGCCCAAAAGCTTCAGTATGTTTGTCGTTTTTCCTTCCGAGGCATTGCTTATTGATGCTTGTTCACAGCACAAACGACACTGGTCCTCTACTGCCTGTCAAAGATATTGTGGATATCTTCATGGCTTCGCAAGACGCAAAGTCAACCACAGCTTTCCTTTTGGACTATTTGCAATCACGTGGCGATCGTCCAGAAGATGGCGAACTACAAACCAAATTGCTTGAAATCAACCTCATGTATTCTCCTCAGGTGCGTAAATTGATGATTTGGTTTTCATTTAATCACTTTTGCTGTTTCGGTTCTAACTCTTGTTAATTTCAATATCAGGTTGCAGATGCTATCTTTGAGTCTTCTCACTACAACCTGTCCCACTTTGATCATCAGCACATCGCACAGCTTTGCGAGCGTGCAAACCTGTTCTCCAGAGCACTTGAATATTATGTTGACATGACCGACATCAAGCGCGTGCTTTTGATGGGTATATGTTCTTTTGCGTTGTTGCAACTTTTTTCAATCAACATTTCGCTTCAAAGGTCTTGTTTGTTGGCTGTCGGCGTTCTCTAATTTTTTGCTATTGTTCTAGGTTTGAATTCCGGGTTAGTCAAACCGGAATTTATCGTATCATATTTTGGGCGACATACACCCGAAAACTGTGTTGAAATCCTTCGTGAAATTCTTAAATTCAATGCCGTTCAGGTACCATTTCAATCATCGCTCTTGCGCTGTGTCTCATTCTGTCTTTGCCTATTTAGCATATCCGTCTTGTGGTTGAGGTTGCTAAGACCTATTCAAAAGAATTATCTCCAGCTTCTCTTATCAAAATGTTCGAGGACTTTGATGCTCAACAGGGTCTGTTTTTCTATCTTGGAACGCTTGTGAATTTTTCTGAGGATGCCGATGTCGTTTTCAAGTACATTGAGGTAACTGATGCTGTTTTAATGTGTGATTCTGATTTCCGTTTGATTGAAACTCTTCACATTACTTCAGTCAGGGGTCAAGTTGAACCAAATGAAAGAGGTTGAGCGCATTTGTCGCGATCACACGTTTTATGACGCTAAACAAGTCAAGGATTTTCTCATTGCCAAAGTAATTTTGCTCGCGCTGGTGTATTGCTTGGTCAATTTAGCCTGTTTTTCTTTCAGGAACTGCCTGACCCTCGCCCTTTAATTCAAGTTTGCGACCGTCATGACTTTGTTGACGAACTCACTCGTTATCTCTATTCAAAGAACATGTTTCCGTTTTTAGAGGCTTATGTCACGAAAATGAATGCTGGTGCTACTCCTAAGGTCGAAAGTCTTTACCGCTGCTGCAGCAAACATCCAATTTTGTAATTTAGGTTATTGGCTCGTTAATCGATCTTTCCTGCGATGATAACAAAATTCGCGATCTTTTAAATAACCTTCGGCCACCAGCTTGTCCGATTGAGCAACTCTGTGAGGAGGTCGGCAAACGTACCCGGCTGCGTTTGCTGCTGCCATGGTTAGAAGCTCGTCGCAATGAAGGTACAGCATCTATCGCATCGCATCAGAATGTTTTTTCCATTTGAAATTTAGGCAACGTTGAGCCAACCTTGCATAACGCTCTCGCGAAAATCTACGTCGAAACTAATAATAACCCAAGTCATTTTCTTCTTAACAATGAATTTTACGACAGCAAAGTCATCATTTTTTCAACAAATGTCTGTTTATCAGATGAATTGAATTTATTTGCAGGTCGTAGGATCCTTTTGTGAAAGTCGCGATCCACATTTGGCATTTATCGCGTACCGCCGCGCCAATGGCCCTTGTGATGTTGAATTACTTGAGGTATCTGTTTTTTTTCGACCAATTTATGGGATATAACTAATGAAGGCAGGTTTCGAATAAACACGGGTTTTATAAAGATCAAGCCCGATACCTAGTTGTTCGTCAAGATCCAACGCTTTGGGAGATGGCGCTTGCGAACAATGTGCATCGTCGTGCTGTCATTGATCAAGTAATGAGTTAGGTTTTTCCAATTAGTTCCAGGTTTTTATTACTTTCTCAACAGGTTGTGGCGACTGCGTTGCCGGAGTCTCGCATACCAGAAGAAGTCTCAACCACTGTCAAGGCGTTTATGGCCGCCGATCTACCCAAAGAACTCATTGAACTTCTTGAAAGGATTGTTCTACATGGTTACTCGGTCACACGAAAGTTTTAGATACAGTTCTCATGGGTTTTCTCGCAGGTCCCTCGGATTCCGAATTCCACACCAATCGCAATTTGCAAAACTTACTTATCTTGACGGCCATCAAAGCCGATCCGTCTCGCGTCTCGGATTATCTGAATCGTCTTGATAACTATGATGGGCCAGATATTGCTCGTATTGCAATTTCCGACCAATATAAGGTGCAAAATTTGTTCTTTGCTTTATTGCATTTTCGCTCTCAGAGCTGTCCGAATCTGTTTTGTAAAACTTCAATTGCTTCAGCTCTTTTTTTCTCGTTTTACTCAAAATTGATTCTGTCACTGTGGCTTTTGTCTTCATACGCTCGCTATTTGGCAAACTTCATTGGCTATGTTATGACTGAATTATGTAGCTCTACGAGGCGGCGTTTTTCATCTACAAGAAGTTCACCTTGGGAGAAGATGCCATTCGGGTCCTTTTAGATAACATTGACTCTGTTGAACGTGCTATTGAATTCGCCGCCTACTGGGATAAGGGTCCCGTTTGGTCAATTCTTGCCCGCGCGTTGCTACAGCATGGTCGTACGACAGAGGCCATTGATGCCTTTATGAAAGCCTCTGATCCGAGCGCGTACGCTGACGTCATTGCTGCTGCATCCAAGGAGCAGCTGTGGCCTGTGTTAATCGTTTATTTGAAAATGTCCAGATCCAAGCTTCGTACGTAAATTTGTTCTTGTCCTCTAATCTTGCATCAAATCAATGGTTCGCTTTTGTTGCCGTCTTGCGTAGTTGACTTGGGCTCTCATTTCTTTAAGTGATTTTCCTGTTTAGTATATCACGCTTTTTAAGCTAATTATGCACTTTTTTAGGCGAGTCCGCGCTGGATAACGAGCTCGTCTATGCCATGGCTCATTCTGAGGATTTAACGCCTCTTGAAGAGTTCCTCTCAACTCCTCACATTGCCAAACTCGAGTCCATTGGCGATCGCCTCTTTGATGAAGGTAGTTGCTCGCTCCTGTGCTTTCCTATGTAGTGACGAAGTTGTTTTTTAAATCCACCTTCTTCAGGTCTTTACTTGCCAGCTCTCACCATCTACAATCACCTGAATATTTACGCGAAGCTGGCGCTTTGCTACGTTCATCTTCACCAGTTTCAGGCTGCAGTTGACGCTGCGCGCAAAGCCAACTCCATTCCAACTTGGAAAGCAATTTGTTATGCCTGCGTGGACGCTCTTGAATTTCGTCTTGCGCAAGCCTGCGGTTCGTCATCACGTTCTGAAAGTTTTATTTACTAAAGGCCGATTCGATTTGCTATAGGTGTCCATATCATTGTGTTTATGGACCATCTCAGCGACTTGATTCATCATTACGAGGTTGGGTGTCACTTTGAACAGGCAATTGCGCTGTTAGAGCAAGGTTAGTACATTCTCCTTTTTTGTTCTTTCTTGTTTTTGTGTTGGACACACATTTCATGTTCATTTTGCGCTTTTACCGTATCTTTTATCGACGTTGTATATGCTCAGGTATTAACCTCGACCGAGCTCATCAGGGTATCTTCACAACCCTGGGTCTGCTTTACGCCAAATACAAATCCGAAAAACTAATGGAGCACGTCAAACTCTTCTGGTCCCGCTTAAACATTCCAACGCTTCTAGGTGGTTGCCTGACTAACAGGCATTACGTCGAGGCCGTGTTTTTGTATTGTCACTATGATCAGTACGATAATGGTGTCGATGTTCTCATAGAGCATTCCCCCTCTTGTTGGCAACATGATCTTTTCAAACAAACTATTATTCAGTGCACCAATACTGAAGGTAACCGTTTTCTCTATTTTACTATCAAACAAGCCCTAACTATCACATTCGCAATTCTTCTCCAGTTTTTTATCGTGCTGTAACCTTCTATCTTCGAGAGCATCCTTTATTGCTAAATGATCTTCTGATTGAGATCTCGTCCAAGCTCGACCATACCCGAGTTGTTCGTTTGCTTCGTCAAGAAGAGGCTCTTCCGCTTTGTTTAAAATACTTACTGTTTGTTCAAAAAGACAACATTGTTGCTGTTAATGAAGCCGTTAATCAACTGTAAGATTACTTCTGTTCTGATGAATGCTCCTTTTTCAAGCGTTCAACCGTGTCCAGTTTTGGTGATTATGTCTTTTGGCTTTCAGGTTTGTCGACTCAGAAGATTATAAAGCATTGAGAGAGTCGATTGAAGGACACGACGCATTCGATCAGATCACTCTTGCACAGAAGCTTGAGACTCATTCACTTTTAGAAATGCGACGGATTTCCTCGTACCTATATAAGGTCAACAAGCGCTATGAGGTAACGCACTCTGTTTTCATATAATGACTTCGAACTCATTGAGCACATATCGCAGGTTGCTATCGGTATTGCAAAAAAAGATGTTTTATACGAGGATGTCATTTCCACTGCCGCGGTTTCCAAAGACACTGTCATTGCCGAAGAACTCGTCCGGTTTTTCGTCGAAAAGAAAGAAATAGCTTGCTTTTCGGTAAACCTCTGTACACATATTTTGTTGATATCCCACGTCAACCTTTTATACCGATCGGCCATTTTTTCTTCAGTTTTTAGCGACTCAACAATTTTTTTAAATTCTTGAAAATCGGGCGTTTTTGACCCTCAACTTTTGACGTCTGCTCTCTGTTTGTATAGGCAATGCTCTATTCTTGTTACAGTCAAATCCGAGCCGACGTTGTTCTTGAGCTAGCCTGGCGACACAACATCGTTGACAATGTTATGCCTTTTATGATCCAGACATTCCGCGAATATGACGACAAACTCAACGATATCGCCGGTAAGCTTGAGGCCCAATCCAAGGCCGAAAAGGAGGCCGTCAACGAGGAGAAAAAGAAACAAGAGCAGGAGTCAAGCAAGGCGGCACAATTCATCGGCATTCCCAGCTTCGCGGGACCAGCGGCTCCGCTTGCCATCATGCCGCCCATGGCCTATGGCAGCAATGGTTCTCCTATGATGTATCCGGGCCATGGAGGCCCCGTCATGAACGGGCAGATGCCTGGTGGTTATGGGGCCATGCCTCCGCCCAACCAGTTTGCCCAACCCCATTACTGAACATAAATCTGTCGGCGATTATAAATGTCATTGACCTTTCTATTAACAACATGTATGGAACCCTTGTGTTCACGTTTTTTTCCACTTCAGACAATGCGAAATCAAATTTCGCATCAAAAATGACAATTGTTGCTGACGAACAATCTGCGTTGCTGTCTGCTTTACCTGTTTTCTGAGAAAGGTATGCCACGACGCCGTAGTGTGAGTAGCGACACCTTTATTTATCAAGAATCCCACAAATATCTTCAAAGACGAGACCAACATTAACCACACACAACAACAATCTGACTGTCGTGATGCCAACAATCTTGTACGGTAGTTGTCCCACGGTTTCAATAGCGGACGTCGTTGCCGTCTATCCAGTTGTCCCACGGTTTCAATAGCGGACGTCGTTGCCGTCTATCCAGTTGTCTCACGGTTTCAATAGCGGACGTCGTTGC